>JAPMOB010251946.1:4631-17248 GCA_029875015.1 Lepomis gibbosus
CCCCTGCTCCTCCTCAGCCTGACAGCTGCTTCGACATGGAATTCCACTGAGAGGGCACACACACACACACACACACACACATACACACACACACACATGCAGGCAGGCAACTCCCTCTCTCGTGTGTTGCACTCTGAAGGCTCTGTTGGTTTAGCGGTTAAAGAAAAGTGGCGTGCCAACCTGCAGTGTTTGGTGCGTGAGCAGTTGGTGTGAAAGCCGTATGTGTGTGTTTCTTTTGTTTTTTTTTTTCAGTGACGCGTGGTGTGTATTCCAAACACAGTAATCATATATGAACACAGATTTTGTAAATGAAAATCTGTGTATATTTTAAGCTATTTCTAGGTGTTATACAAAATAGTTAGATTTGAAAAATCATGCAAGGATAAGTTTTTTTGAAGAGAATAAACAAATTTTTATTGAAAAATATGATTATTTTTTTGAATGTAATCTGGCTGTATAGTAACCACTGACAGAATGGCTTATAATTATACGAGTTTTGTATTTTCCACTTCATTGTTTTGTTATAAACAATGTGATTCTGTGCACACACTCAATGTTCATGTGAGAGTGCGCACAAATACGCACAATGCCATATTCTGTGTGTGCGCATGCCTGTGTGTGTGTGTGTGTGTGTGTGTGTGTGTGTAGTCTCCATGTGCCCTTGACTGTCCGTGTGTGTGTGTATGTCTCTGTGTATGAGAATGTGTGTCCCGTCTGCTATGTAGCAGTGTGTAACACTCTCCCTCTCTCTAACTCTCCTCAGCTGAGTGAGCAGCGTGGCGCTCCGAGGAAGGGAGCCGCCTCTCCTAATCATTATCCCTGCTCTCCAGTCAAGCCTTGCTCCCCCGCCACACACTGTCCGCCTTCCCTGCAGCCCCAGGCAAACGGCCGAGCAGGCGGTGTCCCACAAGAGCCGGCAGGGGTGTACAGGACCCCCCCTGCCGAACCCCCCGCAGTGCGTCCAATCCCGCCAGAGGCTCGTCGGCTGATCGTGAACAAGAACGCCGGAGAGACTCTTCTCCAGAGAGCGGCACGGCTGGGCTACGAGGTAATAGGCTTCGCTCAAAGTCATCCTCCCTCCTTATCACTTTCCCTCTTCACATTTTTCACTCTTATACTCTCCTTAACTCTCCTGCACTCTCTCTCTCCTTAAATTGAGATAATTTTCTTCCCCTACTTTGTTCCTGTCTGTGACTCTGGCAGACATAGCTCGATTCTTTTTTAAAAATTGTCTTTCTCCATCTGATTCCTCTCTTGCATCTGTCCTATTCTTCCTCTTTCTAGCTCCCTCTTTTGCTTTTTGAATCATTTACTTCTATTTCACCCTAACTCATGCTTTGTTCTCGCCGTACTCCATCTTTTTTACTCCTCTTGCCCGCTACTCGCTTTCTCTCTCAGGTTTCCGCTCTCTCCCTCCCCCCTCTTTCCTCTCAGCACTCTCTTTCTCGTCCTCTCTTTGTGACTCAGATTGTCGTTGGCACCCCTCCTCCTCCTCCCCTTCCCCGCGAGCGCACACACTCCCCTCGCCTCCCCTCCTCTTGCCTCGCTCCGCTCTCACATCTCATTAATTTTCTGTGAGGCGAAGTGTGACACACACTCACACGCAGGCACACATGCACGTGTGTGCGCAGACTGCATGAGGCATCGCTGGGATCATTATACGGAGACTGATGCTCGCTGCCTCGCTCTTGCATCGGAAGTTTTTTTTCTTTCTTACTTTCTTTGTGTGTAGCTGCAGATGATCGTTTGCTCCTAAACCAGATCTTCTCGTTCTCCACACATACAACAAAGAATGAAACTAGTGTATATTCTACTGAATCTCTCAACTCCCAATGCTCTGAAAGCATTTAATTAAAGTTAGATGGCCCACTGTCTCTTTCTCCTTCGCCCCTTGTGTTTCTTTTCGTGATACTAAATGTTTCTTCCCCATTTTTGACAGATTTTACAAATTGATTCATTGATCCAAGTGGTTTTAATGCCACTTGAGATGATGATTATGCTGTATGTGTCCATTCTGTCTCACTCACCTTTTGATGCTGTTTTGGTGTGTGTGTGCATGTGTGCGTGCATGCGCACATGATCGTTTTTATCACCAGCAGAGGCATCTTCACAGAACTGTAAATAGATGTGGGTATCTTTTGTTGCTCATTAACTAGTTGCTTTATGGTTGTATGTGTTTGTTATACACATTTATGATGATGAGGGGTGTGTGTGTGTGTGTGTGTGTGTGTGTGTGTGTGTGTGTGTGTCAGTGATTATGTGTGAATGTGTGTGAGTCAGGGTGGGAGAGAGCAAGAGTGTGAATGAGAGGTAAGCACTGGGAGTATAATCGCGTTCTAATGGCCCTCTAATGTGCCGTGGTGACTGTGGTTAGCAGTGGCGGCGGCTGTTTTTCTCCCTCGCTCACAGACACACACACATACACAGGGTGCAGCGCAGCAGCAGGGTTCAGTCAGCCGTGCTGGAGAGAAGCTGGCTCGTCTCTGATTTATGCGTCTCCCTCGAACGTTTTTCCCCCCTCTCTCCTTTTTTTCATTCCCCCTTCGCATTTTTCCCTTCCTGCGTTCCGCGTGTGGAGAGGGAAAGAGGGAGGAGGGAGGAGAAAACCTGAGACTACACAAACAAGGCACTGACCGCTGCGCAAACAACACCCCCGCCTTCCCCTCCGCCCCCCCCCCCTTTCTTTCTCTTTCTCCCTCTCTTTCTCTCCCTCTCTCTCTCAGGAAGCTCGTCTCTCACTGCCTGTGTGTGATAAGCCTGGGGCAGACCCCTGGGGCTCCCACACACACATACACATACACAAAGTACGTGTGCAGAGACACACACCAATTTATGCACACTGCCCCACACACACTTGCATACAAGCCTGTAGATGTACAGAGCACTTGTCTCATGCTGGTGTTTTAGCGCCGCAAGCACTGGGCTTATCACACTGAGGCAGAGAGATATGAGGGCCTGAGAGACAGAGGCACGCACACTAACACACACAGCGCTCACATGCTGATTACAAGTGCACACACACAGAAATACACACAGTGAAACACCCGTTATGACCCAATAAGCACATGCACAGGCATCCTGACGTGTTCTTCTCCATATGCTGCACAGAGCGCCGACTCTCCGCACTCACTGCTGTCGCACACCCCCACCGACCTGCACATGCAAATTCAGAATCGCCTCATGCACACACACACACACACACACACACACACACACACACACACACACACACACACACACACAGCCTATATGCTCACTACAGACACACAGAAACACTGGTTGTTACCCTGAAAGCACATGCACAGACATCCCTTTGTGTACAGACCTGCACATGCAGGATACTGAATCACGTCATGCACACATGCATGTAATTTAAGACACGCACAATGTTCTGTGCTGTTCCTGATGCCTGCCCGACACTGTGCATATTTCATGTTCGTTTAGTTTTGCGATCCGTGCCTCTGCACACGAAAGCCCACTCTCTCTTTCTTCCTCCCTCCCCACACTCCCCTTTTATTCTCTTGCTCTCCCTCGTCTGCCTCCCTCTCTGAGCATTTGAAATGGTAATGAGGAGAGATTCTGCGGATGTCTTCATCCCTCTCCCCCTCGTGCCGGGGCTCGGGGGGCCCCTCAGCTCTGCCCATTGAAAGCTCAGATAAAGGTGCAATCTGTCATTTATTCTCCTCACATGAATCACTTCTGATTTTCCTTCTCAAATCTATGTATGATCCAAGCAAAGACAAAAACTAGATTGCATTTTAAGTGCCCAGTCACACCAGCATCTATGATACCAACGTTTTGGACCAAAATTACAGCAATTTGTGAATTTTCATGTGGAGACAAAAGTCCACACTGTCTTTTAAACTTTGGTGAACTTTGGCTCAGAAATTTGCACCTTTGACCAGTAGCAAGTATTTGTGACAGTGCTGACTTGAGGAAAGAGACCCACTAAGTCAAAAATTGTGGAGGCTATCCTATATGCTGTAATTATATTTCATCCACACTGGTTCCACACAATGGATGATACAAATATATCCCCTAGCCTTTTTAACTTGTTATCCTGTTACCACTGGTGCTAGCTGGCTTTCTAATTGATTGTTAGCTGACTGGGAGCAATCCAGCTAGCTTCATGAGCTATTTTTGCTGGCGGGTGCCATCATGATAGCATCAGGCTAGCTACTGTATTGTGTAGTATGTTAGCATTTAGCCCAGCAACCACAGTAGCTCATTAACTAGCCCCACGTGTAGTCACTACGTCACCAAGCTTTCAGCAACTCATTCACAAGCACATTTGAATATATTTTGTTATGACTTTATGGTATGACCAGACACCAGGAAAGGCTCAGACTGTGGTTTCCCCCAAATGAAATGTGTTATTATTTGGTATGTAGCTGAGCTTTAATATGCAAAACAGGTTATTGGTTGAGGCTGGAGGCATTTATTGTGAATGAATAATATATATTAAAAAATGGGTAATTATTTTAAATTTTTTAAATTTATCTTTGTTCTTAAGTTAGCTAATAGCATGTGTGTGCGTCAGTGTGAGATGAATAAACTATCTGAGATCAGAAGATCAGATTCTCAGGCTTCCTCTGCTACCCGAGCACAGTCATTCAGCAACAGTCTGGCTCTTATACCACCACTCTCACATGCAAACGTTTCACTTGTCTAGGCCCGCACCGACTTTTTACTGCATAGACTTTTGGCTCTTCATCACACAAGGAAAGCCACTCATGCATCACCTGCACATGTGAGAAGCATTTATACACACACACACACACACACACACACACACACACACACACACCTGTTCTATGTGAGGAGTATACAAGGCAGCACTGCAAGGGGTTAAATGTCTGAGTGATGCATTGATTGCAGGCGAGCGCAGGGAAGCATTCTAGAGAGGGAGATTAGAGGACGGAGGGAAAGAGCGAGAAAGAGGAGAGGGGGGTGGTGTCTCATTTTACTGCGGAGGAGTGTTTGCGTGTGTGTGTGTGTGTGTGTGTGGCGGGAAGCATGGGCTCTTGCGCTAAGCTCCTTGCTCTCTCCCAGCGATATTAAACACGGCTTCGGAGGTTTAGCGCTATGCCTCCTCCACAGCGCCACACACACACACACACACACATACACACACACACACACACACACACACACACACACACACACACACATCAGCGGCCCAAAAAATACACATGTGCACACACACACACACACACACACACACACACACTTAGGCAAGATGCATATCAACACTCTCTCTATCCGTCAGTCTCTCTAACACTTGCTCTCATTCACTCACACACATGCACAAACACAGAGCGAGTGGAATCCCCCAGAGGGGAGCTTCGGCACGGCGCTCCTGAATCTCTCTCCAGCAGGCAAACAGAGTGTTGGCAGTGAGCGAAAACCAGTTGGAGCGTTGTCCCACTTCCTCTCATTTCTTGCTCACACTTGCTCACTTCTTTTCTCTCAGTCCTGCTTTCCACTTCTTCTCCCCCTCTCTTCATTGTCTCTCCTTCCTCCCCAGCTCGACCCTCCCACCCCATGCACATACAAACACACTTACTTTGCACCACCACCACCACCACCCACTCTTCACCCCTGCGTTTCATCTCTTGTTATTATCAGCTGCAGCCCAGAGGACAGCCCCGGCAGATTTCATCCACAGATTCATTAATCTGTCATCTGTTGGGGTGTTGCCTCTAGCTTCTCCCGTTCTTCCGCCCTCTCTAGCCTCCTCTCATCTCTCTGTCAGTCTGTTCCCTCTCCGTTGCCTGCCTTTCCTTCCTCCCTCCTTCCGCCCTGCGCTAAAAGAGAGAGAGATAAACACTTGGACTAGACGGCAGGCTAGAATTAGCATAGAAATGGAAGTTTGGAGTCATTCCCCAGGTTCAGATGAGCAGCTTTCCTCCCCTCTGCACAGGACTGTTAGCAGGACAGAGTATGAGTGCATCCCAATGTGAGTCTTGCCTTCGTGTGTGTGTGTGTGTGTGTATATGTATATATGTGTATATATATATATATATATATATATATATATGTACACATATACATATATATATCTGTTTGATTTTTTTATGGGTCTGCCCAGTCCCACACTAAGTTGAATCTTCCACACAGATACAAACACATACCCACAGTGACTGGGACAGGCCCCATATCAACACGCTGACGCTGCTCCAGTCCAATAAAAAACAGTCTGACTACTTAGTGCTGGATGCCCAACTGTCGCAGCCCTAGACCAGAGAAAACGTTTCCAGCTCTTGAGCGCCTCTCTCAAATCTCTTTGTTCCGCTTCCATTACACTGTGTTCAGAGCCCAGCCATCGTAACTGGCTGCCACAGTGGCGTCCAGGCCCAACCGTGGCACACAGACACACAGTCACACACACTCATATGTGCACGCGCAGGATCTGGCAGGCTAAATACAGTTGAGTCACACTTAGTCTCCTCAATGTGTGTTGGCGCCGTCTCTAGTATTATGGAGCATTTGTGTGTGCATGTGTGTTTGTCCAGCACAGGAACACACTCAGTTCCTCCTTTCCCTAATTTCTCTCCCACAGGAACTGTAAAGGAAAGGACTGTTTGCAAATGTGTCTGCTCTTTCTGACTTGTGTGCTTGGTTTTGTATTGTTTGGTTAGTCGTTACACATGCATCAGACGCTAAACTCTACTCTCCCTCTGTGTTTGCTCTCTTTAGGAGGTGGTACTATACTGTCTGGAGAACAGAGTATGTGAGGTGAATCACAGAGACTACGCCGGTTACTGTGCTCTCCACGAGGCCTGCGCCCGCGGCTGGCTCAGCATAGTCCAACACCTGCTGGATTACGGGGCTGACATCAACTGCAGTGCACAGGATGGCACCAGGTAAACAAACACACTCATTCATATGCACGGAAAATCACAGAAACGTCTGCTTGCATAAACACATCTCCTATGCACAATGCAAACATGATCATGGCATATCCTTACAGGGAAAGCCAGGGCTTAGTCATCAATTAAGTCACTTGAGTTTGCTCATAATACAATGCCTGGGATTGCTTTTGTATTTGCTTGGTTAGTGCAGTGATTTGACAGATTAGCTGCAGTTTTAAATGGGGAAATGCTAGTGCTTTCACTGCTGTGTTATTAAAATTTAGAGTAGGGGGTCTGTTTTTGGAAACAGTGCACAGGTCTTAAAGGTGCATTGTGTAGCAGTTTAGCTTTTATCAAACTATAACCAGATTTGCAACATTCGCAATATTACAGTACTAAGGTCTAAGTACTAAAATTGCATTTTACTTTATGTACTGCTAGGTTAGAGTTTAGAGGAAATCTAAAGACGGCAAAAAAGGTTTGTTCTCTTATGAATGGCACATTCTACCACTAAAAGTATCGCCGTTAACATATGATTGGAGAAACTACCAGTAACAATACTACGACACGTACACACCTTTAGTCTCTGTACTGATTTTGTGGCCATGTTGTCAGTGCTATTCCTGTTCAGTCCTTAAATTAAAATGAATGTAAATTTGTGTGGGTCTAGACCAATTCATGATGCTGTGGAGAATGACCATCTGCATGTGGTGCGGGTCCTGCTGTCTTATGGTGCTGACCCCACCCTGGCCACATATTCTGGCCGTGGCCTGCTCAAGATGACCCACAGCGACAGCATGGAGCGCTTCCTCACTGGTAAGACCCCAGCTGGCCTTTCATATTTTCAAAAACACTGTTTAGCCAGGGATTTAGAAATACTGACGTCATCAGTAGCAGTCCACATCCACCCCCCACCCGTCCGTGGAAACGTTCAAAGTCCCTTTAAGATCAAACATAGTTTTTCCCCACCTTCAACTGAATCAAAGTGAGGACATGGGGATTTGTGGACTTCTATTTAAGTCGAGGGTTCCCTCGCAAGCAATGTCAGCGAGATGATGATGATGATAATAATAATAATAATAATAATAATAATGGTGACCTTTTATTATCCATGAATTAAGATAATAAACATTCAAGTACTAAGAAGCAGCAACTGCAAAGTACACACATGCATCTTCTATAGATAAGGCTGGTTTTGTAATGCCAACAACAGACATACAGTTCCAAACCTACTCAAATCCCTAGATGCAGAGGACATAACCTTTATCTTGAATCTAGGATCCTGATTTTATTGCCTTAAATTTACAATACACTGCTGTTATGCATTTAACTGTTTTGCAATAAGTGCAATAGTATATATAAAATAGGTTTAGACATCAGATACATTAGAGTGGATAAGGGGGCAAGGGTAAATTGTTGAAAAGATCAGTCAGCAACCCAGTTCAAAAAAATGCTCCAGTCTTGGCTCATTCAATGTTTGATGTTCTTTGAATGCTATGACCTCTGTGCAACCTGTTCTCTCTCTGTAAATCCTCATCTACCACCTCCCAATCGCCGTTACGAGACATGTCCGTCTCAGTCATTCCGTCCCACTACCCCTCCCTCGACCACCTGTTAGAAAGGGAGTCTCAGCCCACCGGGGTGCGTGCTGCTGCCTCTGAGCTCCTCTATCTGGTTACTTAGCAACGCCAACTGTGTTTGCTCAGCGTACGTGTGGAAATGGGCTTCGCTCTGGCTGGAGACTCTGCTTTTGTATGCGTGCATGTGAGCGCCTGAGTGTGTCCTTTCAAATGCCTGCCACGCTAGAATCTGACGTGGTTTGTATTTGGGGCGTGTGTGTCAAGAGGGCTCCTCTGAATGTTTGTAGTTAAGCTGAGACAACACGACCAGTTTATGTACAGGACGAGGAAGTGAAAGCATGCACATACACACGCTTCCTGTGTAGCCAGCTGCTTAATATTACATGAGCATCTAACTAGTTAAGCCTGATGATCTGAGACACACGAGAGGATTTAGTAAAAGAGACAAGATGCAGGTGAAGAGATGATAGGTCAGGGTGAAAATGAACAGGTGTGAGTTCACCGTTGGCAGAAGGGTGAACCGGTTTAGTGCAAAAGGGAGATTTATATGTAGATGGCTGGAAAGATGGTGTTGAATTTTGAGAAGAGCGTGGATGGATAGATCGATGGCTGCTAAGATTGACAGAGCTGGGAGAGAGGGAGATCGAGCACCCGAGAAAATGAGCGAGAGCGAGCGATTTGCTGCCCTCCCTCCACCTGGTCCCACTCATCTGGAGGCCGTTAATCCCTCCAAACACACGCCAGACGCCCCACGCCTCAGTACTGGCACAAAGCCCAGCTCTCACTCTGTGAGAGAGAGAGTGCGTGTGTGTGCGCGCGCATGTGCACGCGTGCTGAATACACACTTTGCTCTCGCTGTGTGTGCTTATCCAGCTCCCTCTGCTTGTTTGTTTCCAGCTTGTGCTCTCTCTCTCTCTCTCTCTCTCTCTGTCTATTTGTGTGTGTGCGCACTCAGCGACTGTGTGTGGTTCTTGTTTGATTCCTGGCAGCCCCGCTCTGAACTGAGCCAGCTCTAACCCAGCGGAGACAGTCGCTCTCCTCCCCTGTGGTACAGCCGCTGGCCTCTGACCATCAGCCCTCCCCCAGAACATTTGCTCTGTTTGTTTCTCTTTTCTCTCTTGACACTGCCCCTCCTCCTCCTCTTTTATTTTACAATGCTCTTTATCCATTTTTCTGCTGTAGTCTTAAAGGGCAATGGTATTTGCTTCGTTGCCTGACCTCAGGGCTCCAGCTCTTGAATAACAGGCTTCGCTCCTCTCTTCTCTCCATAGATTATTTTGCTGACCTTCAGGGCCGCACAGATGACGACCCAGGGCTTTATTGGGAATTCTATGGCAGCGCTGTGTGTGGTGAGTACTGATCAGCAGTGTGTGTTTTTAGTGCGAACAAAGTCTCTATTTTTAAACCTCTTCAGTAACATCTAGTGTAGCTTTTGAGCGATACATGTCTGTAAATCTCTGCGTCTTTTTTATGATAATGTGGATGCTCACTAAAAATTATTCATGTGTATTTCTTTTGTGTGTGTCAGAGTCAAGTGAAGAGGGCGGTGTCTACGACATCCTGGCCGACCCCCCGGGCCCAGAGGATGACGACGAGGATGATAAAAGGGAGGTGTTTGAGTTTGAGTTCTCTGACCGCCCTCTGCTGCCTTGCTACAACATCCAGGTGTCCCTCTCCCAAGGGTGAGCTTTGAGTTCAAGAGCAGACAGAGTTTTTTACTTTTTTTTTTTTTTTTCCCCATCTCTGTCGGCCCTCATTCCTAAACATTGGCTGATTTCCTCTTTCAGGCCCAGAAACTGGCTGCTACTGTCCGATGTGCTTCGTCGGCTGCGGATGTCGGCTCGTGGTTTCCGACAGACCTTCCCGCACATGGAGGTTGTGACGGTGGCAGAGGCAGAGTTTTACCGGCAGGCCTCTCTGTCCCAGCTATTCTCCTGCCCAGAGGAGTTGGAGGGATTCCAGCCGGACAGCAAGGACCTGTTGGACCTGGTGGAAGACAGCGCTGAGCTCGCCGCTCTTCTGGGCTCCACACTGGAGTGTCTGGACGACCGCTGGGACCACCCGGGGAACAAACTGAAGGACAAAATCAAGGCTGTGGGCAAGTTGGGCTCATCCTGACCCCTGAAGCCAATAGACCCGGACCTTGATCCTTAGCGACTGCAGTTTTCTTTAAAACCAACCAATGGTTATGATGATATGCCTTAGCCTGACCCTTAGTTCCCATGCTCCGGCCCTGCACTGTACAGATGGACTGACTGGCCGCCGAAAAGTTTCATCCGTTAACTGAGGATCAATACATTTGAGACTCCATAGACTTAATAATGGTCTTATTTTTATAAATTAATATATGTATAAATAAATAAATATATAAATATATATATATATATATAAATAAAATAAAGTTGTTGTTTTTTTTCGTATGTTGCTCACAACTCCCCTCTGAAAGATTTTGTATGGCAACAGTGTGTAGTCGTGTTGTCAGCGATTGGATGGAGTGTGTGAGCACGCAGCACATTGTGCCTGTGTGTAGTTGTACAGGATAGTACTGAGACTGTGCTATTGAATATGGTATTTGTGTTTATAGGAAGCACATGATGTCCTGTTTTATTTTTTTGCTTTTCTCTCCTCAGACTTTAGCGCTCGCTTGAGCCTCAGGGGCTAGTTTGTTGTATCTTTTTTTTTTTAAATGTTCAAATTTTGCTTCCTGTTTAGTCTGTAATTTAACAAGCAAAACTACAAAATTGTTTGTATAAAAAAGTTTTAAGATAATGTTGATATTCACCCTTCAGCACAGAGCTTGTATATAACAAGGAGGCTACTGCAGTAAAGTAATTTTCGGTGTGTTCATTTTTGTTTTAACTTTGTAATTAAAATATCTCATAATTTGTATTTATATTTTACAAAAGAAGTTGCTTTAAAATAAATATACAAACTGCAAGAGGAAACGTCTTTTGTGCCTATTTTGTCAATGTTGAATTAAATTTGGTTGCGGGAACTAAAGTTTTTCGACTGTCCCATCAAATTGAATCTTCTTGCCTGTCATAGAGGTGTGATCGACACAATCCTATATTGCCATCTCCTGGAATATTTTTGTAGTGTAGGTATTATGCAATTTATTATGTTGCTGCAGCCATGACTGAGCAACTCCTGAACTACCATCTGCTGCCATTCTATGTTAAAAAGCTTGCAGCGCCCTCCAGTGTGCAAAACCTGTTATTAGATGGTGAATTTAATGAACCAATGTTTTAACCTGTGTGGGCGTTGTATTTTTTTTAATCACACGTTTTTTAAGCTTCTAAATATTGGTATGATCATTCAAATTGAAAAGGGCAGGGTACTCACATTCATATGTATGACTTTGTTTTGTTGTCTGCATTAAGGTAGGATTAAGGACAAAGTACGTATGCTGTGTTTTAGTATTTGGTAATTTACTGAAAGTACAAATACATTTGGGAATATGCACATCTTAATTGCAAAATTGACTGAAATGATAACTGTTTTAAGGTGGTGATTATTACTGTTTTAGCCCTGTGTCAAAATATAGTTTAAAGAGGATGTCTAGTGATGCTCTATATATATTTCTTTTTTTTCATTTCACCAAAAGATCAAAACCCAGAAAGAATTGATACAACTAAGTATTGTCGGTTTAACCAAACTGATATTTTGTCATCCTATTCCATTGATCTCTATTACTGTCAAAAAGTGTAAACATATTTGTGACAAATTTCTAAAGATTTATTTCTTAGTAGGAACAAAAAGGGTTTGGGGTAGAGAATTGGGAGCAAATTGTTGTTTTTCTTTCATGGGATAAAAAATATAGAATATTGATAAGATTATTTAAGACAATTACCACAACCTTATTTGAGGCAGGAAGAACCTGGGGCCATGTAGTATTCCATTAGTGGTTGATAGTTGGAGCTACAGGCACTTCATATATCAAGAGAGTTACTGGGTACATTCACACTGCGCAAAGAATGGGAGGCAAAGAAGTTCTGGAGTTCAGTGGCTGTAAAAGACACATTAGTCTGGGAGGCTCTGCAGAACACACATAATGAGCAGCAGCGTGTCAGCATGACGATCTGGTGACTTAAGTAAAAAATGGTGACTTAAGTAACGGGGAGCCTCATAGATAGACTCCGACCTAAATTCCCAACTAGCCTATTTCTGCAGAGTGGATGCAAAG
>JAPMOB010251947.1:0-36795 GCA_029875015.1 Lepomis gibbosus
TCTTACCTGTAGTGAGTGGCCCAGCCCTTCATATATTTTTCTATATGTGGCCCTCATTGAAAAAAGTTTGGACACCCCTGCCTTATTTTGAAAAGCGGATGTAGTCACATGAATCCTCGCTCGAATTCCGACGCAATTTGATAAATTATAGGTGTGTGTGTGTGTGTGCTCGCGTACCGTCCAAGATTTCATTGTGGTAAGACTTTTAACTGCTACACTTGTCTTGAAAAAGTGAGAATATTTACAGAATAAAGTCGCCAACCCTGCCTGGCAGCTCGCTCCTGGTCATTTCAATGGATTTACCATAAAGGTAACAATACGTGTGCACTCAAAATTTAGGAGCCAAATAGTAGGCCTAATCGGGGCCTTGATTGACATCAAATCAATTATCTATTGAGACTGTGAAGGAGATAAAATATTTAAACTTTGCAACAGCCTAGGACTATATGCAGAAGAAAAAATAGGCTACTGTACGTTTTAAGAAAAAAAAAATCTGTCTTTAGGCCTAAATGTTTTAAACCATCTGTTAATTTCTTGATTGCAATTATTTTGTTCTCTAATGAAGCAAAGGAGTATCTGTTTCTAAAGAGCTCGTCTTGGCTGTGAGACACTGTAGTGTAAAGAGTTGTAGTCTGTTGGTCTTAATGCGCCTGTTGACACCTCAGGTGCACTTTCAAGGTGTTCCGCAGACGCTGCAACACACCGACACCTGTGGGGAATGCGACTACTTAATGTTCAGGTATTAGCTGCGTAAAGGCAGGGCAGGGCTTGGCCAGATCATAACTTTGCATGTTCACTGCTTTCTTTCTTTTCGTTGCCGGGTCCAGGACAGGGGGGAGACTACATGGATTGGTGGACTTCGTTGGCAGCGTGTATTGCCCTGCTCTGGATTTTCTGCTTTATAGACGGTAAGAGGAAATGTTAAGTGGAGATTCAGAAGCTTTTCAGGAACTTCGTGGCACCGATCCACATATGTCGGAAAAGCTTTCGTAAATTCATGGCATAATCTCTGCATACAATGTAAAGTAGGGTATATTGTGTATTTTGCTGGATAAAAACATAAATTATCTTTACTTAGTTTAGTTTGGCTATGAATTGATTATTAGCTGGATAAAAGGATGCATGACACACTGTGACATCTTAGATAAGAAAATCATTACATTTCCATTTTACACACACACGGCTTTTAAGAAGTTAAGCAAGTTATTGTGAGAGAATTCAAACATTTTAAAATATGTCATTTTTAGACAGTACACTAATGGCCTGTCTACTTAATTGTTTCAAATGTGAAACTGCAATAGAGAGAAATGAAATTTTTAGCCTCTAACAGTCTAAAGGGTTATTTGTCAGAGGATGGGTTCCATGCTGAGGGGCACGCGTAATGACGCGCCAAGCCAACCGCTTTGCGTGCTCAGGTGATACCCGCTGCCCGCATGCCTGGTGAACAGACTAATCCAGTTGCAGACGCTTGTTTGTAATGGTTGCTGACATTAGCCACAGTGTTAAATTAGACTCCAGCTGACCCCGTTACCCTCTTATCTCCAGGCAATGCCGTGCTTGAGCTGCGCCTGCTCTTCCATGCTCTGACCAAAGCTGCTTGCCACCTGTACCTGGCTCTGCTCCCGCTGCGCCGAGCCGCCACCCACTTCGCCGACTGTGCAAGATATATGGTCAACCATGCCCAGCAAACCCCCTCTGCTCCCGGCTACCTCCAGCAAGGCCAGCCCCTGGCCAAGAAAGGCACCCTGCACTTCCTGGAGGGCATGTGTGTGGTCTGCGAGACGGTGCCCAACCTACTGGGCGCAGCGCTCAGCGTGGGCGCCGCCTTCAGCCACATGCTGCAGGGAGGTTTCTACGTCCTGGCAGCCACGCTGCGCACCATCCAGGTCAACCTCTTTTCCCAAATGAACGGCGAGAAGGATAGATGGGACAAAGAGCGGCACAGAGCCAAAGAGGGAGAGAAAAAGCTAAATTCTAAAGTGTTGGAATACATCTCGGTGTTTTGTCAAGACCCTGTCAGCGCTTTACGCATCAAAGTTGACGTACCACCTGTGTATAGATAATGTCTGTCCATGTTAAACAACATATGGGTTTACAGAGATTACAGGAGGCTGAACTCTGGTTTTCACTCACTGTTGCTGAGGTAATAGTACCAACAGAATCAGAGAAGAAATATATTTAAGTGTGAAAAAAAGTATATATGGTGCATTTTGTTACATTTGTATTACATTTATTGAGATGTAAAGAAGTTCAAATAAATGTCTCAAACAAATGAAAATTCATATTTTTGATGGGTTATGATGTTTGACATTGTTTTGATATTTATTGGTATATTAATGTACATACAATCAAGTGTCATAATTTAAACTTTACTATCTAATTGCACTTACCATACCCGCAATCAAGTTTACTTTAAAGTGCTATTCATTCACTCAATTAGACAAGTCAGCCTTGTCAGTCAACTATACAGCTATAAGACAAAAACATTCTAAGACAATGTTACTGATTAAAATACAGTTATAGTTCAGTATCTTATTCCATAGGCATCACCAGTGCATCCGTCATAAGTACATCTTTCTTCGTCACCTAATTCTGATAAAAGCCACCACGCAAAAGCAGCAATACTATCACCTTTGGGGTCACCATATAAGGTCTTTGTAGCTTTATCTTATCCCTGTCAGATCTGTAAGGGACAAGAGCGAAGACACAGAGAGGGGGAGGTAGCAAGCGTTCAAGAGCAGAACGCTGTCAGGTTAAGTCTGGCCACTGGCATCCAGTATAGAGAGTATTTTGTCTGATTGCAGAGTTAGGGTGCAGCAGTTGTACTGCTTAAAAAGGCACAAAGGGAAGAAGATGAGGAAGAGGGACAAGAAGTGGGAAAAGAGGAAAGGGTCACGTAGGTGTAAACAAGACTGTGAGCTGATACTGAAGATGGATCTGTTCCAATGGAGACTAAAGTCTTGCGTCAGGTGCAGTCTGGAGCATCTGGGGAGGGATTGTCCCGCCTACAGTGAGAGAGAAAAAGGAAAAATCCCTCACACTGCTGTTGGTCGGTGTGGTAAACAAGCAAGGGCAATAAACAAAATCTCCAAGTCAACGTATAAGTTCTTTAAAAGGCTGCATGGTAAATTACACACAAAACCACTATCTTTATCACAACTTACAGAGTATGTCTCCAATTCTTCTCACAGCATCTTTGCTCACTCTGTATTCATTCTGCTCAGATCTGTCGTGAGGAAACCGATAGAGAATCAGAAATACATCCGGCTTATCAAACACCACAGAAAATAAGCTTAAAGCCAAACAGATTTGTGGGGGCTAATCTCGTTACTCACGCCTGCAATTTTGTCACAGTCTCCAGCCTCCGCAGAGCTGACAGAAGGTTTTTTTGTGTGTCAGATGAAAGGGCTTCATAGGTGTGAAGCTCACCTGAGACACAAAGAAATAATGACCAGGAATGGTTAGCTGGAGGTAAGAGTTTAACAGCTGGAGGCGATTCTAGCGGTCATTTCTGCCGCTTTCTGTTTTACCTGACAGGATGAGCTTTGTCGCCAGGTTTCGCACAGCAGGTAGGAACTGTTTCTCAGAGAAGACCTGAACTCTCTCTTCACAGAGGTACCTGAACATCACCTGGACATAAAAACACACAAACTGGCCGCTATTTTTTACCATTTAAAATCCAATATTGTAACTGTAGAGACTTAGATCAGAGACCGCAAGACTTGACAGATGCAAAGAGTAATTCCAGTTATTGGATTTCAGTAATTGAGAATCCAGAAGAATCCAAAATTCCAGCAACAATGGCATATAGAACATGTGATTTCCAAATCAGACAAAAAATAATTCAAAAAGGACCTGATAGGAGTCTATAAAGGGTTGTAGAAGTGCCCGCAAGAAAGATAGAACCTCCAGCCCTGCGTCTGACGCCGTCACTTCCTGGTGACCGATGTGGACGGCTCCACATTTCTTCAGGAGGGAGCATGCCTCCTCAAAGTCCTGATCAATGCAAAGACAGATTTCAGCAGGCAGATACAGTACAGTACAGAACAGTACAACAATCCAACAACATTTTGTTGAATTTCTTGTTGGATTGCAGATTAAGAACTCTGTTAAGATGAAGGCCCCGCATGTGCAATATCAATTTAATATAATATATTAATAGTTTATTTCTACAGGTTCATCTCAAGAAATTTGAATATCTTGAAAAAGTTCATTATTCCCCCATAATTTAAGTCAAAAGACGAAACTTTCACATATTCTAGATTCATTACATATAAAGTGAAATATTTCAGGCTTTTTTATTCTAATCTCATTTATTGCGGCTTATAGTTCATGGAAATACAAAACCCATATCTCAAAATATTAGAATAAAGTATTAAATGTCAACCTGAGAAGAGCCTTTATCTCTCAGTGTGGTTCAGTACACACAACCACAATCATGGAAAAGACATGACCGCAGCCTTGAGAGGATTGCTAAGTAAAGCCATTTCAGAACTTGGGGGTCTTCACAAGGAGTGGACTGAGGCTGGAGTCAGTGTTTCAAGAGCCACCAGGCAGAGACCAGGAAATGAGCCATGTCATCTGCTGGTGATGGTGATGCTCCACTGTGTTGTCTCCATTCCAGAGTCAATGTAGCCGTCAAGTACTTCATGCTTCCATCTGATGATAATCTTTATGGAGATGCTGGTTTCCAGCAGGACACTGTCAAAACCATAAGGATCTGGTTTGCTGGTTTGTGATTACTTTTCTTGATTTGCCAACCAACTGGCCTGACCTGACTCCATGGAGAATATATGTGGTATTCTCAACAGGAAAATGAGAGACACCAGACCAACAATACAGACAAGCTGAAGGCTGCTATCAAAGCAAGTGGACAAATTAACCTTTTTCAGAAGGTCTCCATTTCTGTATTATACATATTTTATTGTAATATTTGAGATATGGAATTTGATTTCCATGAACAATAAGACATAATCATTAAGATTAAAACAAAAACAGGCCTGAACTACTTCATTTTATATGTGCTGAATCTAGAATATATTTTAAGTCAATATTTTGACTTAAAATTAGCCTTCACCATATTCTAATTTTTGAATATTGTGATTACTGTTAAACGGTTTTCCTCCAACATAACTTAGGCAGTTTGGGTTGGAAATCACTTGTTGTCTAGTTATCGGGTTTTTGTTTAGGTATTTTCTGTAAGTAGTTAAGGGGGAAACAGCCCGCAGCAAGGCTGGCTCAGCAGTTTTCCTATCTTTTGTTCATTCATGAGTATGGTTATCTTTCTTTAAAATAAATACAATTTGTGGGTTCTCTCCCGTTTATCTTTGCTGTCATGTTGAGATCTCCAGCTGAGACTTTGAGTATTTTGGTAAGGCTGTAACAACTTTGTGCAACTCAATTCCGGTTTGCCATTTTTTAAGGCTACAAATTTACTATTTGCAAATGCCCCTGGGACCCAACCTGGGAGTCTGACTTCAAACATTGAGCTTCAACAAGACCAATTTGTCAGAAGCAGAGCTGTGATCATACATGCACTTATTTTATTCCCAAGATTGCTTTCACGGTTTAACAGGTCAATAATCAAAGCAGGATTTGCCTGAAGAAGGCCGAGCCCTGAAGGTTGAGGTTGCTACCTGAGATGACTTTTCGGGGATGAAGATGAATTCGTTGGAGAAGACGTCCTGTAGGAAGCTGAAGAAGGTGAAGAGCTTGTCTGTGGACAGAACAGGGGATCACAATGAAGCAAGAGGACAATATGTTCTTCCTGTGAGTGCTTAGAAAATCTCAGTGAGTTAATTAAGAAATATATCGCGTCTGATCCTCACCTCTCCGTGTGGTCTTTGTGACATGCATAGCTGTTGCGAGCATGGCAGGACGCACGAAAACGTGCAGAGACTGATTCCTATAGGAAGCCAACATCAGCACCGGCGTCGCTGTCCTGATCATACCCTTCTCCCGGCTGACTGGACGTTCCCTCGTAGGCTTTTCCTCCTGAAGCAGGTACACACGGCCGGCTTTACGGCGAACTATAGAGTGATGAAGGGCCACGGCGGATGACATCACATCCAAGTCAGGGACTTTTGCTGCAGGAAACAGTCATTGTTGGACATTGTTGGACATTAACTGTACCTTGGACAATTATCATTGTCCAAGGTACAGTTTAAGAGGGAATGCGTCAGTCTGGAAATAGTATTTCTACGTGTGTGTGTGTGTGTATGTGTGTGTGTGTTTATGTGCTGCATATGTGTGTCTGCACACACACACACACACACACACGAGACCTGTAAAGGGAGACAGTTCAGTGGAGTCCTCTTAGGCCAAGTTACTTAAAGTGCATTAATCCACTGAACATCTCCTAAGTGAATGTGAACGCTTGTGCCAACTCACATTCACCTGATCTGTCTGATCTGCCTCAGACCTTCAGTCTCCCGAGGTGAGACGCTGACAGCTTCAGCTGGATGGAACTCACTCAGTTACATTCCACCGCTGGGAACCCTAAGTACATTTACTAAAGTATTGTACTTACACAAATACAAATTTGAGATACTTGAGCTTTACTTTCATTACATTTCAGTGGGAAATATTGTGCTTTTTACTCCACTAAAACTACCAATAGAGATTGTTTCACACAAAACACATGAAGAGCTAATAAAATAAGAATCTTTGTTATAAATTACTACCCAACAGTTCACAGCTGAGACACTGATTAATCAATTAGTCGAATGACAGAAAATATATTTTAGATTTATATTTTGTGTCGCTGTGTCACACTAAGTAATTTTTCATGTAAAAAGTTTCATGGTTCTAGCTTCAAAAATGTTGCTGCTTTACCCGCAAATTTATTTGACAATTTTAATAAATATTTTGCATTAACTTTGTCTAGTTCACTTGTAATGTAACGTGCAAATGCCACCTACTGGTCATTTGAGGGACGTGAAAATAAACCTCATCAAAGCACTTCTCCCAATCATGTGCTTACTACATCGAATTCAAAGAGACACAATATTTTCAGTGAATATATAAAATCCACCCCTTGTCTCACCCACCAGGCCAGTTCAGGCGAGCCCCAAAGTCCAGCGCCAGCTTCCTGAGCCAGAGGGTTTTCTCTGTGAGCTGATGCCACAGAAGGCCCTCCTCTGTTAATACTGCAGTAGGAGCCTGAAGCAACAGGCAGGCCATCAGAGACCAAGGGCTGATAAGAGAGCCTTCCTCTTGGATTCGTACCATCAGATGAGCCAGCCAACTCACGCAGGCCTGAGTCTCTGCACTTGGCTTCTGAGGAAGATCTCTGTCAACAGATATAAAGGGAGAGAAGAGGAGGGGGTGAGCAGGAAGAATGGAAGGACACGGCCACACAGGGCTATGTTGCAGTCAGATAGGAAAATACGTGAATATGTGACAGGGCTTTGGTAGTGTTTCTGCAGATTTTGAAAGTTTAAAATGGCTTAAACCTTACTTTATTTATATTTTTAGACTAAATGTGCTAGGTGGCTATTGGATGAGTATGGCACATATGCAAAACAGAATAACTTAATATTGTGTTCAAAGTGCTTCCACCTGGGTATGAGGTTGTACTGGCAGCGGTTTATCTTGCCCTGACACAGCCGCCGAACTGACAGGGGACGGCCAAAGTTCACACTCATGCTACCGTAATCTTCCTGAAGCACTTTGCTAGCCTTCAGCAGACCCTGCAGAGAAAGAAAAAGGCTGAGTCACGAGCAAGGTGTAATCAGCTTTATGGGTGCATGAACCCTTCTGACTTGCACTAATAAGTTTGTGAGATTAGAGACAAAAAAATACACTGTTAAAAATGCATGTTTTTTGGTTTATTTTTGAAAGACAAATGACTATGATCATTTCAGATTACGATTGGTGGTGAAATGAGTGACGTGACTAGGACGTACCGTGGTGCTTTCTTTGGGCTTGGGGACACCCAGTAACTCGTGGGCAAGCAGCGACTCCTCTAGCACTCGGTCGTAGCTAATACTGATGGGAACCAATGTGATGTCATACACCTCACCTTTAAAGTAGGGCTCCAGCACCATGTGCATCATACCTGCAGACACAGACTGGATTTTGTTTTCAAGTTTTCAAATAGCAATGAATGAGTGCAATTATCAGTCATTACAGGTAAACTGTGTGAAAAATACAAAGTTTTTAATTAGAACAAAACCTAAATACACAGTACCACACAGCTGCATTGTCACAAAATATATATTCCTACACACAATGATGTAAAATAATGGAGGAATAAACATGAAACAAAATAACTAATCAGTCACAGGATTGGAGACTCCCTGGTGCGGAAAAAAGGGTGGAGGAAAGACTATTATACTCATCTGTAAGGTCTGTCATGAGCCTCGAGCAGCAAACACCACAATGCCCCAAAGAATCAAATGCTGTCTGACGAAGAGACGCTTTCCTACCCTAGGGCACACGCTAACCACACTCACCTAACTTGGGCGGCATAGACTTCAGCGTACGACTCCGCAGGCCTTCCACATAAAACTCCATGGGGGCAAATCCTTTCTACAGAATTATATTGATTGAAAATTTGGAAGGTGAAGCAATTTTCAAAAGGGCTGTGACAGTTTGAGTTTGGTGTGTCTGATGCGGCAGATTATTAAGTCTTACCTTGACAATGGTTTTGACATATTCTGACAGCACTGCCCAGTACAGTTTGTCAGAGCCAATGGCACGTCGGATATAGAAAGCTCCAGAGCGGCGCAGTATCTCTCCGACCATCTTCATCCCTGCAAGAGCTTTACAGTGGAGAGAAAGAGAAATAAATGGAGGAGGAGAGAGAGAAGTGAGCGTCTGTAAGCAAAGTCATAAAAATGTTGTAAAATAGCTATTTAAATTCATATATATACTCTATATAAAATATATTTTTTCCATAATATTGTGTTGTTTTAATATATAGATACTTGCGAATGCCTGCAGCAATAACAGGTACTGGGATATCATAGGTAAACAGAATGTAGGAGATAACCAAGAAGTCCACATAACTCCTGTGATTGGGCATCAGGATCACAGGAGTCTCCTGTACGGCTTGTTGGAGCTGCGAGGTGACAGAAAAATGGTGATGAGTGCATCAGTAGCAGTCTCTTGGTATGGTATTGGTAGTCTAAGTCAACACGTTAGAAAAAAAACATTATCAAGTGATCGTTTTGTTGGAATTAAACATTTTCTTAAGATTAGCTTTCAGTTTATTGTTGGAAAGACACTGATAAATTCAGCACTAGCTTTCTTGCAAAGAGTTAGATGAGACGACTGATACCACTCTTAAGTCTGTACGGTAAACTTGGAGCTACAGCCAGCAGTCGGTTAGCTTAGCTTAGCACAAGGACTGGAAACGGGGGAAAAGCTAGCCACGCTGTGTCCAATAAAATCCAGTCGCAGAGACTTCCTGTCTTCACCAAATGACTACCCAGGATTGACCACCCAAATAATAAAATACACACACTGTCTCACTTCCCCAAAAGAATTTTTAGTGCTTTGAGCGTCACAGACAAATGGTACTGATATCTCAAAAACGATCTGCATGGCCAGATACCACAACAGGTATCATTTGATTGAAGTGACTCTTTAAGATATACAGTATGAAATCGGGTAACAGTTACATAGCAGCTGTACATTGTAAAGTGGTGTATGTATTGTGATGTGCTGCTGTTCTGAATACAGCACTGATGTGTGTTCCTGACCGCGTTGAGTCCTTCCATGTTGACATTGACGCTGGTGAAGAGTTTCTTGAGCACCTTGGTGAGCGTGTAGGCCATCAGCCTGATAAACCCCAGCTGCAAGTTTTGA
The DNA here is from genome assembly GCA_029875015.1 of Lepomis gibbosus. Lineage (NCBI taxonomy): Eukaryota > Metazoa > Chordata > Actinopteri > Centrarchiformes > Centrarchidae > Lepomis > Lepomis gibbosus. The sequence goes on from JAPMOB010251947.1 coordinate 9,814, forward strand.
GACATTTCCTCCAAAATCCCACACGCCTCCTCTCTTACCTCCTCTACCGATGACCCCGTCTCCATGGCTATCTGAGGAGGAATACAGGATAAAGACTGACTCCGTGAAGCTGGAAACAACAGCGGGAAACTTCTTTCACTATATGTTTTCAAAATCACCCCACCCTACCTCCTTCGCCATGTAGCGGAGATACTGGGACTCCAGCACGGCTTTGTTGAGGTCAGCCGTGGAGCAGGAAGGGGCTCCTTTGTAGGGTTGGGGGTTGAACGTCCTAAAGGCATGGCCAAGATCACTGCTGTGCCTCCTATCTTCCAATATGTCCACAAACTCCTCCTCGTATTCCATGCCTGCTCTGCCCGAATCCCTGTACTGGAGGAGAACGTCATGCTTGTGTTAAAGGCGTTACATTCAAGTTTACAGAATAAGAAAAGTAGCACTTGATGCCATTTTTTAACTTCATGATTAACAAAAAATAAAAATTCAGTTCAAAACCTTTAAGAAGAATCAGAGTTACTACAAATGAAAATTGTACAGGTTGTCAAAACAGTGGGAAAACAAATTAAGCAAGGGCAACACAAAAACACATAATGTGTCACAAACTGCATCATCAAAGGCCGTGGCCATTTTAATTTCATTTCCCCCCTTGCTCAGAAATGAGCTTTGCTTATTGTTACATCATTTGGATCTTCATTAGGCAGAGCTTCTCTGTGCTTAAATCTGAGTTCAACACGCTTTCAAACAAGCATGATTTGGTAACATCACAACTGGATGCGAATAACGATCCAATATGCAACTTTTGCAAGTGTGAACCTTTGAACCTCCAGTCCAGTCTCTTACACACACACACACACACACACACACACAGGGAAAGGACTTTTGTGTCAAGATGGAGACATCTTGTATCCTGCAGTTAAACTTTGGAAGTGATAAATATTTGCGTATTCAAACATTCTTGGTTTTCCAATGAGAGAGTAGGGATAGATGTGATTTTAAGGATTGTTGTTTTGGGAGGGGGTGGTAAACGTACATACTGTATTTTTGTATGTTTTAAAACATCTTAAAAATGTCTAAAGGGGCTCTTTTTCACGGACTCATGCAGTCTCATCTGTTCTGCACTATGACCCTTTAAGGTCGGTTGCCAACAAACTATTAGGCAACGTTACTCCTGAATATGTTCAGGCCAAAGTTTCAGTAGCTTATGCCCCCGCTCTGTCAGACAATTCTGTGTGGCCTCAGTTTAAAGACCGACAACAGCAAACACACCAATGCATTTTTCTAGTTCATTTATAATTCTAACTGCCAATGTCAGCACTTGCATTTCATTTGAAGTCTCCTTTAACTTTTAAAGCGTCCACAAGCTCACACTACGCACAAGGACATGCGACAAAGCGGGCTGAAAGGATGCACCAAGCGTTCAGGACGTAGACAGAAGTAATTTCAAAAGGACTTACCGTGTTCATCATTCTTTACAAGAACAAACACGGCCCTAACACGCCGGCGTCCTCGTCGACTGTTCTTTTCCGTACTTTGAAGCTTGCCTCGATGCACGCTGCGTAGAGGACAGCACCCAGGGACCCAAGCCAATGGTGTCGCTGCGTTTTGGAAACTCCTCCCGCATATTGTGATGCGCAGGCCTTTGCTCTCTAATAACCCCCACGCCATTGTGTGTGTGTGTGTGTGTAGCAAAGTGAAACTGGGCACAGCTAAGTTTTGCTCTTTGCAGAAAAGTAGGCTACATACCATGAATTGTTAAGGAGAACAGCAGTTTGATACAGTTGTGTAAACAAGCAAATGTCTGACACAGGTCCGGATAAAGTATGTCAACAGAACGGTGACATTGTGGGCTATTATAAGTTTCTGTGCAAATAATGTGTTATAGGTGTTCTCTCTCTCTCTTTACCAAGAATTAATGAAAAGATTTCCATTCAATTGATTTGATTTCTCATGAAGTGAGCAAGCAATTCACAAACCTTGAGGTGAAAATGTTTTGTCAGTTATTGTTTTCAAGATCAAGAACAAACTCATCTGATATTCAGGCAGTGGTGGAAATCTAATTACATTTGCTTTAGATTCTAGTTACATTTCAGATTACAATCTTTCATACCATTCTGGTCCAGTGAAAACTACCATCTGTCAACCATCCCCAAATTTGTTGATTTTGAATCAAAAGTGTTCATTCATGGGTTGAAAAAAAATATCCTACAAAAATATTTAAACCCCTCTTGCATTTGCTGGAAAATGTATTGTTACAAAGCTGAAAATAGGGCTTTTTTCTTAGCTCATGAAAAATTCTGGACAAAAAGATGTTATTTTTAGAGTTACGTGTTTCTCCCAGGACAGCAATACTGCCAACATATGACCCGGAAGAATATGATGCACTGCTGTGTGTACACACACACAGACATTAATGCAGCAATATTAATACAGAAACATCATATATTATAAGAAACACTAAAAATCCATTGCATGATGAGTACTTAAACATATATTATATTATATTATATTATACTTGTAATACAATAAGTACATTTTGCTGATAATACTTTGATAATCCTACCTAATAAATGCAGGGCTTTTACTTGGAATTTATTATTTTACAGTGAGGTATTAGTACTTTTACTTAAGTAAAGGATCTAAATACTATTTCCACCACTGCATTCAGGTGAATGTGATAAAGGAAGAGTTGTCACCATGCTGAAAGTTAACAGAGTGTCAGTGAACATTTTTGCACACAGAGATGTACCAAGGCATGTTTATTGAGTTTGATAACACAAATTTAACAGTGAACTGGTCAAAAGAAGTAAGATGAAGTAAATGAAACAATTACTGATCATAGTGTTCACAGTTAAAGATAACACGCTTTGGGGCTATTTTAGCTCTTTCATGGAAAGAATAATAACAAAGCACTATATACATATATCGTACATAAACTATACGCTTACTCACACCTGTTGTCACTCACAGTTTAGACAGGTCACCATGATAGCAGCTGCTGCTCATATACTGTATATTACTTCATGTTATCTGTGGTTTTGCTAAGAAATGCTTCTGAAAAAAGGTCCATTATTCATTTTAATACTGTGGCCCGCTGTCCTCTCTAAGCTGTGGACAGTATGAAAGGGTTTTCAGACTTCAGTCTTCCTATAAGTGATATTACAAGGGAAATGATAGTTATGTTAACACACAAGTGTAAGCTACATATATCATTCAATCAGATGAATAAATAAAATATACTGAAAGGCATTAATGGAAATAGGCATAACTCTTAAGAAGCGGAACAGTCACATAGACTAGATGATCAATGTGTCACTGTGTAAACTGTAACTACTGGCCACCACAGAATTTACATTCTGACCACAACATATACACAGAATGTGATTACAATAGAAAAATAAACATTTTCAGCAATTCATCTCACAAATACTGTTGATTTTTTAGACAAAACCAATTATTATGACCATTAAAAAGGTTGTGCTTTCTCCTCCCTTGTCAGAATTACTTAGTCTCAACAATAAATATTTACTTTAAAGCATCTTTATAATGTGCCTTTTGCTCTAAAGAAAAATTAGCCTGCATGTATATATGTGCATTTCCATGTAGATCGAGGAACTATAACAGTCTTGACTGGGAAGGTTCAGGGTAAGAAAATAAATTCTACATTGAGTATTTGGCACAAGTTGACGTAACTTGCTCAGTATGGTTGTGTTCTGTATGACGCACTTCTGAACAGATGCCACAGGTATATTGTCTGTTAAATACAGCATGCAACTGTCTGCATGAATAGCCTAGAAAGTCTAGCTACTGAAATGATACTAACACTCACTCAAAAATAACATATTGTGCTAAGCTGCCTGAATAAATTATTCTAATTTCTCATATACATATATCTAGTTAGAAGGCTACAGAGGCCGTCTTTTCATCAAAGTGCGCTTACATCTGTCATGTGCTTTATTAACTGCAGATGAGCATACTTACATTGCTCTCTGTTGTGCACTTAAAGTGCTCCATCTTCTACAAAAATCTGCAAATTCATATCACACACACGTAACCATCCAAATGACTGCTACATCTCAAGCATGCCATCAGTCAGTCAGTCAGTGCTCTGTCTGCCAGGAGTTGCTGAGCAGGCCACGGGTAGTCAGCTGTCAGGGCTGGGAGTCTGTGGAGGTGTAGTTCCCTCATGTTCCACCCGGGGGGGCTGGTGTCTCCAGTAGGTGAAGTGGCTGAATGTGTCGGAGCAGGGGAAGTCTGATGAGTAGGCTCGCATCTTCAGGGGGAACACATGGTCCACCACCTCTCCGAGACGTACATAACTGAAGAGAGGAGGGGAGGCGACCACAATCAGAAATATCGAATGAGCAAATAGAAAATTTCTCCTGAATGTCTTTATGATGTTAGCTCATAGAATAAATAATCAAAACTGGAAACAGGACGTACGATGAGATGTTGGTCTTGGCATGCTCCTGCACTAGCTCTCCTTTAGGGTTCACTGTAAAAATCCTGTTGAGTGGCACTCCTACTTCTTTATAGGAATACACATCCTACAATTATAAATGAGGATTGAATTCAGTGTTAGAAATACTAAGACTCTGTTCCACAAAAGTAATTCAATTTTTAACCAAAAAACTCCAGATGCACCAAGCTTTATACTGACCACCAGTATTAGGTAATTAAACAACCTAGTGTGTTTGATAAATTCTTAATATAATAATTAAATACCAACAGTACTGTACTGTACATAAAGTGTGCGTACCGTTGGCCTGTTGCCAAATGCCGCATAGAATGGCTCTGTGTTGGGGTAGAAGAGGTTCTTGATATCGGTGAGACACTCCAACTTGAACTTCTCTGGTTTCTTCTCAATCACCTCCCTATCACACACACACACACACACACACACACACACACATACACACGCGCACACGCACACACACACACACACACACACACACATACACACACACACACATACCACAGAGATGTAACAGCAACCAATGATCAGCACAGTAAAACAGTGCTCAAGCCACAGTGTCTCATATATTTTCTTGCACATTGTTATGTGACTATAGAGTGCTAATTCATAAAAAAAATATGTGTGTGTTTGTGTGTATGAGAGACCTGTGCAAAGCTGAAAAGAGACTGCTCGGGCTGAGAAGGACGGGGCCCATAGGAAGCATAGTGCCTCTCTCGTTGACCCAGTGTAGGTAACCTCTGGTCATGTCAGCCATGCCAATGGCTCGAGCTGAACAGTACAGGAACTTGTAGCCATTTCTGACAGAGAGAGAGAGAGAGACTTTGTTTTACCCAATAGAGAGTAATAATAGAAAGGTTTGGAAATTATTTCATCTATTTTCAGAGCTTGTCTTTGGCCCGTCTGGTGTAAAATATGTACAGGGCTGTGAAGCAGTTCAAGGATTTTATGCTGATAGTGTAAATGAGTGCTTACTGGCTGACTTTGTGGTAGAGCTGTGCAATGCCCTGGTGGGTCCAGTCTTTCCCCAGCGTGGGCAGGATATGACCCAATGTGTCTGACCTAGAGACAAACACAGATTAGTAACACTGGGACGTGAGTACAGGCCTTTCTTTATTATGAAAAACACAAAAATATACGTCCTGGACAAAAACATAGCCGGAAAGATCTACTTTTGGGAGTTTGAAAGGTACATTAATGGGAAAGTTATATTAACAGTTAAAGGTTAAATATTAACATGCAGGAAGGTGCATATTTATGTTCAGAGGGAAATTAAAAATTGCCTCATGATCAACAGTGAATGAATGTGACAAATGAAACTACTGTGAAAACATTCTTTCATCATACTGAATCCTCCTAGCCATTAAAAAATAATTAAGGCCACAGAGGTGCACAGCTTACAAATAGCTGTATGTATAACACACCTGGTGATGGTTCCATCTATGTCTGAAATAATGATCTTGTCGTCCCAGTTCCAGAGATAGATGGTGCCCTGACAGCGACAGGTTCCCTGGTACTGAGTGGTGACACTGAACACAACATCGTTAGGACCATCCTGCAGCTGGAGAGACAGCTGTTTGTGTGTGTGTGTGTGTGTGTGTGTGTGTGTGAGAGAGAGACAGAGAGGGAGAGAGAGAATATAGAGAAATAATATATGAAGGTAAAAGGCATAACTATGAAAAATTCAAACATTTCAAAGTCTGCAGTGTATTCAAACCAAACTCCTCACCAGCTGCTCTGATGTGAGTCGGAGTGTTTTCTTATAAGACACGCCCCCTGGTGTGAGCCCCGGCTCTGATTGGATAGCGGGGGAGCTCTGTTTGTTTGCCATGTGTTCTTCGTCACTAGAGGATGAGTCTTCTTTGTGTCTGGCATAAGACATGTAGACATTTGTTTAAAGGATGTTAAGTCCCTCATTAACTCTCCACTAACACTAACATTTTCTTGCCTGGAATTTTCTGAGGCTCCTCACCTGCATGTCATTTTGCCAGCCTGCTCAGCAGAGCTACAGGCCCCACGCTCAGAGGCTGAATCCTACAAGCAGAGAAACTGTGTTAATTTGCTCCTGAAGAAAAAAAAAACATCTTCTGGAACTTTATCAACCAATTAGAAGAAATTACAGATTTGGCGCTGCTGTTTCTGCCTCGCCAGGAGAACCACCACCTCCCTCCTTTCTTGGGCATCTTCTCCTTCATGATGTTCTCCACTGTGATCTGGAGCACAAACAATGTCACACAACCAGAACAACACACCGGGGAAAAAAGCCAAAGTTTGTAAATCAACAAATAGTAACAGAAACAACAAAGTGCCTGTAGGTGGAAAAAGGAAATTAAAGCATATATGGGTGGGAGGTGTTTGGGACTTCAAGCGCTTGATAGGGGACAAAGAATGGGGAACGTGAGAAGATGAGAAATGAAGATAGTAAGTGAGTTAAAGTGTTGTGTCTGACATACACAGCTGTAGCTGAGCACGCCAGTCAGACCACAGAGGAGAAACTCTAAGGCTGAGTGAACATAACTGAGGAAAGAGGACTAATGAATGGATGGATGAATGGATGGAGTAGGGAAGGATGGAGTGATGAAAGTGGGAGGGGAACAGAGGGGAAGACAAAGTTTAAATTGAGTGCTCAAGGAGGAACAGATTCAGTGCATGATTGTCACACAACATAAGGTCCGTCTGAGGCTACAGATGTGAGTTTGCACGTTTTATAGATTACACAGTATGCAACGTTATGAATGCAAGATGGGTAGAAGTATAAGGTGTTTAGGGATACAAGCATCAAGGAGGCAGTACCAGATTTGGTCAAAAGGGGGAGTGGTATTCATGTGACAAAACCAACCTACTGCGTCATTAGGATCTGTGCTATGTGTATCAATTTCTTACCTTTGGCAGTGGTTTCTGAAAGGCTTGCATAGCGAGCATAAGTGGCGCCGCAGTGCTCCAATTATAGTACCTTAGGGAGAAAACAGCATATATTTTTATCAATTCCACCAAAAACAACTTGGTCTGACAAATTTCTTTGCAAAAGTGAGCCCAAACAATCCTGCAGTTTCTGCTGCAATGTATGGCAGTTAAATCCATACAGCATACAGTAGATTGTAAACTGCTGTGGGACTACTATATTTAGATACAAACATGTTCTTACTCCAGAAAGTGCCAATGTCTTACTTGGAGCCTATTTTCACGACTAAGTTGGGGTCGTCGATGATGGAGGGGTTTTCCGCGAACTGCTGGTAAGAGATGATCTTCTCGTGGAACTGCTCTGTAAGGACACACACACACATTTCATGCTTCCTTTTCCACAGTTTACAACACAGTGTGTAAAGCGGGTCTTGCAGTCGCTGCTGTTTCAGTGTGAGAGTCTTACCTTTCGTAATCTCCCTGTTGTCGGTGAGTCCTCCACACAGAGAGATGGCGATGGATGGCAAGTCAGCCATGGGGTCACAGAAGCTGTCCACCCCACTGTCTCCTCCAGAGCTGAGCGACTGTGGAGAAAGGCTGGAGCTGTGGAGGCCCGGGTCAGAGATGCTCCTCACCGCCGCTCCACCATCGCTACAGAGGAGATGTGTTTATGAGTATGGACCCCCAATTATTGCTTAGCTCGGCTATTTAAATGTGTCCAAAGTTGAAAAGCAAAAGTTATGACTGTGTATGTGTGTGTACACATGCCTCTTAGGGAAATAGAGGGCCGCCACTTCAGGATTGAGCTCTGTGATGTCGTCCAGGTAAATTCCATCAGAACCAAGATGGCGGCTTCTCTTGTCTGCAACAGAGAAACGACTCCATTTCAATAAACTGTCTTTGTAGTCGCTTTCCCCTTGAGGAAATTATCTAACAAAGTCGGTTTTGACTTAGTGACAAGTAAGTGACAACTGTGAAAAAGAGCTGTGGATAAATGCTTATAGAGGTTTGCTAATAGATGGCTGTGGAGTCTGAGTGAGTGAGGTTTTATTGCAAGATGCATGTCTTCAAAAATCTATTATTTAACCATAGAACACAATAAAGCTTAGTTTTTTTCCTAGCCATCCAGATGGAATGTTGAGTTTCTGTTTGACGCTGCAGCTCACCCTTACAACATGAATTTGGTATTGGTGGTCAACCTTTTTTTAAAACCATAAAAGCAGAGTACTGGGTTGGCTAACTCTCCAAGTGTTTTGCTGATTTTAACAGCACAAACCAAACGTCATTGAGCTGTACAGCTGACAGAAAATTAATTGATGGCTGGATAGAAAAACAAGACTTCCAAAAGAATTATACATTTTGTCATGTTGTTGAGTGAAATGTTACCTTTTCTCTTGGATGGAGAGTCCGTCTTGCCTTGTGGACGAAGCATCGGCTCCTCCAGGTCTGTTGTGACCCGCGTCTCTGCAGTTGACTCCATCTTGACTGTTTCCTCAACGGTCTCCTCTGTCATTTCAGAGCAGGGTCCACACTGTTCTGAAGACGTCTCATGCGTTATCACACGGAAGTGCGTGCTTTCACACACAGGGATGGATACTGGGCAAACTGGGGGATGGTCGGATTTCACTTGGAGAAAGGCCGGCTAGGAAAGCAGGGAAGAATATGAGATTTGAAAACTGTGAAACATAGAAATTAACATAGAAAAAGTGGACACTTTGGTTACCGTGGCAGCCTGTGGCAGCTCTCCCCACGCCCAGTGCATGGCTGGATTCTGATGGTCAGTGTCTGACGGCTTTGTGATAAGTTCAGAGTCGCTCTTGGGGGAGGTGGGACGAGAGTTTCCAGGGCTGAGAGAAGAAGAGAGGACAAAAAACATTAAAGAGCTGTTTCTCCTGAACAGCAATTAGGTGGTCTGCATCATATGAGTGAATGAAGCACCTCTGAACAGGGCTCCAGTCGCCGTCTGAACGAGTGTACATGCCAGTCTGTTTAAAAGAGCCAACTGTTGTCTCATCTCTTAAGACATCTCGAGATGAAGTCCTGAAACACACACAAATGTTGCATATTTCTAACATATAATTGTATATTAATAATCATAATAATTTTTAATAATGTAGAATATATTTAATTTTGTAATTTCCCTTTTCGTTTATTTCGCAAAAGGACTTTCGACACCTACAGAGATCATGCTTGAACTTGTTTCACACTGTCTGCACTCAAAACATAACATGTCTACAGTGCTACACCGGTATAGCCATGTTCTCCCTGTGTTGTGACTGAACATTTGTAAAATGCTAATTTCGGCTAATTGTGGTTTACTGTTTAAGGGTAGACTGTTCCTGTTAATATCAATGAATGCTGAAAAAATGCTACATCCAACCATCGTTTTCATTAAAGGCCAATAACTATACTCATTGTAAGCTTACATGAATGAAAATGCCATCCTGGTGTTGTTTTACAGTAGTGCACGGTAGGGATGAGCCAGACTTTAGATGTAATGTATCCCCCACTCACGTGCAGAGATGAAAATAAATCTGTTATGTGGCTGTTATTTACTACCGCTGCTGTATTCACCCATGAGCATGGACAAGACTGCAACTAGTCTGTTTTAGCTCAAATACTGCAACGTGCACCACATGAAATGTATGTATACTTATGTTAGCACATGAAGACACACTGAAGTTATTTCCTCTTTTCATTAGCAAAGCTTCTTCTTCTCTATACAGTAAATTTCACACAGCTGAAGTCAAAGCCTTTTCAGTGTGTACGTGCCAAAGCCACAGCTGGAGGCCTCACCACTAAAGAGTTGGTCTGTTTATTCTTGCATGACAATTCCAATACAGCTGCTCTAAAAGCTCATTTCAGTGATGGATTATACTTTTTATCTCCACCCCATTCCCCCTCCCTTACTCTGTCACATGTATCTCTTCTCCTCACGTTTTTCATTACTTTACCACAAGTTCCCTACACGTTTATTCCATTATTTGAAATGATTTGTTTTTGCTTTCTTTATTCCTCTTTTTCTCCATCTCCTCCATCCCCCCTGTTTCTTTTCACTCTCTCCACATTCTACTGTTTCTAACCTGTTGCTCTCCATCTCCTCCCCTTCATACGAGCTGATGTCTATGGTGAACATGTCGTCATCCTCGGAGTAGTCCCCGCTCTCCTCCCTCCTCATGCTGTCTGCCCGAGCCTTCCTCCTCCTCTTCCTCCTCTTCTTCATCATCACACTGCCAGTCTCCCCGGCTATCCCCGTGGCGCCCAGGGTAAGTATGGGCGGCCCAGAGCTCTTCCCCATCAGGGAGGAGCTCATCAGGATGGCCCCATCTGACAAGATGGGAGAGGTGGCAAGGTACGAGGGAACCACTTCCTGTTTTTGAGAAGAAAGAGAAGTGAAACGATGAATGCTTTCTTTGAAATTCATACATTGTCATTGTCTGTGTGAAAGAAGAAAGGCAGTTTCTCAAGTAAATATGTAATAAAGTAAAACATTATATATACTTTATAACACTAGTGTTAAAAACTAAAAAGAAAATAAGCATTTTTCAATTCATAAACCCCGAAATATGTTCAATTGAATTGTTGGGTGCATTTGCATGCAACACAAAGAGCCATTTGTGTTCACACATCCAGGCAAATAAAAAGTGACACTTTATACACACTGAAAAACAAAATACTCCATCTAAAATATCTTCTTTGGCATCCACCCTGAGAATTTCTATAAGCGAGTTAAAACTAGATTTTGAAATTTGACTAAAACATGACTTTGACTGTTTTTTCTTACTGAATATTAGTGGGAGGCAAATATGTACAATCACAGCCAAACTGTTTGCAGCCACTTCTGCTGTGAGGAGACCCGTTGCCAGCCAAACAAAGCTGCCAATCCCCCCGTGGAAAACAGAATATGTTGTTCCTCAGTTCTGTGAATGGAGGCAGTTTAATAATCCTTATTTCTAGGAAAAGTAAGGGCTTTCCAGGAGGGTCTCCTGCGGTCGACGCAGGGGAGTGCGTGTGTGAAAGAGAAGAAAAAAAGAAAGAGAAAGAGAAAGGGGGAGAAAAAAATCGAGGGATAATCACATGATTTGTGGTCTGACAACATTCCCTCACGTTTTGCTTCCCTGTGCCAAGAAAAAAAGGGTTCAGACACAATCGTCCTCCCCTCCCTATTCATCAAGGCCTGGGAATCTGACACCACTCTGGGGAAAATAAATCACCCACTTCCCTTTTTGGTGCCGGCCTCTGGCCTTAGGTAGTTACCCGCTTGTTTGTGTCTTTGGCTGCACACATCCTCATGTGCGTACAATACCGAAGAAACATTTTAGAATGACAGTACACATGATTGGCAACTCTAAATCAAAGGAAATCATAGGATGTTGAAGAAAATCAGCTTTCCAAGAACTGAGGAAAAACTGCAGCTTTTTTTCATCATTTTTATGAATTTTAATTTTAATTAAATCAAATTTTAAGTTCTGAATGGTTCTCCTAGGTTTCATTAACATACAAATTGGATGTATAACACTTTTTTGAAAGAAGAGGATATTTCTTACTATTCAGCGTTTCAACCTTTAACCATTCCTCTAATAGTAAAAGCAAAATCACATGTCCTACTTCGATTGACATAAGCATATTTACAGTCCAGGTTTCTCCTCAGTCATAAGGCCACAGCATTTAATATAGGTCAGAGAGCCTAAGCTAGTAAATGCTGTATTCAGGGCTCACTCACTCACTGATGAACAGAGGAATGCTTTTCAGCCAAAAAGAGAAGGAAAAAAATTCCTGGCCCCTGTGCCAACTCTGCACACAGCGTGACCTCGTTCAAACCACCATGACTTTGTGTAAGGAGCTAAGAAAGTTTGGATAATGCCTCTCTGTTTTAAACACGGGTGTGTCTGGGTCGGGGGGGGCGGAGAATGATGCATGTTTTCATTTAAATCTTTAACGGACGTCGTGCTACACTTTTGAAGCAGCAAGCCACTCACAGCTCGGGTACAATTACAGTCGTGCATACCTGATCATTTTCTGTTTCTTGCACAAAGAAGGCTTCTCCATTGTCCCCAAGCTTCATGTGTAGATCCACTGGTTCTCCATTGATTTCCATGTCCACCTGTAGGAGAAGAGAAAGGGGCATAAGAGGGGAATGAATGGAAACAGGACTTAGCCTCAATCCTCAAGCATGTGAACTCTCTCAATGTGAGACTTTCCCTCTTAACTACAAAAGGCCCTTGCCCTGTTTTCATCTCCTTACCACTTTCTCTCGGGAACGTAGGACACCCATCTTGCCGAAGCGAACGTGGAAAGGCGAGCACTGCAGGGCACCATCGGGCTGCCTCACAACAATGACATCTATGCAGCCGGAAAGGGTGGCGGGGTTGAGGCCTCTGTACAGCTCTTTGACCTGGACAAACACCTGGCCTGCCAACTGGCCCACGTAGTTCATGGTCTGACGGGTCTGGTGGAGGGGACAGTGAAGGAGAGTGAGGTAGTCAAGAGAGGGACAGCGGAACCGATTTAGCATTAATATGACATCCATACCAGAGGGTCTAAATTTGCTACTTAAATCATTGAGTCTTGATCGCTAAGCTCCACAGCGCAGGACACAACCATTCCTCAAACTCAGCCAACCTTCAGACCACAACGTGTTTATAAACTGCCATCTGCTGTGCCATTCTTCAGCCGCTCAATCAAACCACTGATGACGTATAACTCGCCTTCAGGTGAATGGGGTGAAGTTATTCTAATACTCAGTTATGTAAGGCAGTGGCACTATGACTGGCTAGGGAAAGAGGACACGGACGGCTGGTTCCTGTACACTGCTCTTGTCATTTCTCCCAGGACAGTCTGTGGCCTACATACATGTAAAAAGAACCTGTTGCTGCATTGGCCTCTGACCCCACCCTCCTCTCCCCTTCCTGCTAAGTCTGGAAATCCTGTCGAACTGGTTTTCCATTCTGCAACCCAAGACAACGGAGGTCAGAGGACAAACTAAGTCAGACCAGCATGTACTTGCGTAGCGAAGGTGATTTCATAACCCTCCATGGCGTTTGTTGACTGAGGTAAACTGAGGCGTCCCTGGAACTACAGCATCACACCTAGGCGATGTTTCTAAAGACAAGTGGAAGAACTCTGAATGTCAAACAATGCAAATGTCGTGTGAAGGTAACAGATACTGTTACACAAGAACTAGACTGTAAGTGACTGACTACATTAGTCTGAATATATTGACTGTTCTTTCCATTGTTTTCAGGGCCCGATGGCCAACAAATACTTTAAACTCATTATTCATGTCGGCACGTGGATTAAATTCCTAACTTCTTCGTTCTAGTATTGATCCTGTGTTTTTGTGCCTGTCTCTGTCTGCATCCTCTCAATTGATCAATGAGATATTACGTGGTCAAAAATTCGGCATCTTTTTCTGCCTTTGGATTAAGGACCATTATTAGCATAAGGTAGAGAAGGTAAGGGGAAAAAAACAAACAAAAACCATTTCAAGAGCATCTATTCAACCTCATATCTGATGGCACCATTAATGGGTTTCTGTGATGCAAACACCAATGACCAAACATGATAAATCCCATTTGTACAGGATACACGACTCCTTGGAGTTTGCAGCTGTCTAATAACAAGGAAGGCGGTCTGACCTTGACTCAGTTGGCAGTGGGCACCCAAAATGATTGCAGCAACAGGGGTGATTTGGAACGACGCCAATATACCCCCCAACCCAACCCCACCCCACTTTTGAGCATGTGACCAAGAGAACATGCCCCTTATATAAGAACAGGAGCTCTATTTTTAAAGCAGCAGATTAATCTGAGTAGCCACAACCATGTCTGAATCTTGAAATACCTCTTGCAGATGACCTTCGCCATCTTTAATTATTCATTTCACTTTTCACCAAGGCATTGAGTTACAGAGCTGCTAGCAAACCCAGCTGGTTTTCAAAACAGATGAGCTTTTGGGGTGGACACCGCTACATTCTGCAGAGCTGCTTCATCCAAAAATAGATTTTCTTGTGTGTAACAGATAGGACCAAAAGAGGAACAATGTCTCAAAACCACTGACAGCAATGCTTTGTTTCATATATGAGTGGTAGATAAAATCATACACCACTGTTACAGTCCTTTGAGGGACCCTGTTTTAAAAAATCATTAGCTTAATGGATTTACAAGCAGCAGTTGAGAAGATTTCCTTCCAGCCTGGAGTCTGGCTGGGCCACTCAGCATGCAGTGTGTTGCCAGTACAGACAGAGTCTTTTATTTTCACCAAGTCTCATTAGTACCACATTAGTACACAGACATATGCCTCACAAAAAACATAATCTTCCCCCCTCCTGATCATTTAAGAAAATAAAAGCCTCAGCAAGATGTAAGTCATGACTTATTAGTTACGTTAAAAAGACTGTATAAATCCTCATAAAAACAACCAGCTACAGTTTCCCTGAACACACATTTAAAAGAGAGATATGTTTTTTAAAATCCAATAGATTTAAGTAAATAGCTAACTCATAACATCCTGACAATGCCGATGGAAAATGATAGTTATGAATCATACATGAATAATAACTATAGGGAGGCAGTATTGATCATGAGAGTAGCCTACAAGAGTGTGAAAAACAGTTATACGACATCATCAGGCAGGCAGCTGGAGTCAAACACATTACCTTCTATACCTGAGAGTGCTGACAGCTTTTACCAATGCACGGAGGCTGGCGTTTCCTTAGCGGTGAATGGCAGCGCAGAAAAACATTACAGAGGCGAGGTGATGTTGGAGTGTCTGATAAAGCACCCGAGTTGTTGTCATCGACTTACAGTGGCATAAAAGCTAACTACTTAAGTAAACGCGATGCTGATTTCACCCCGGGACTCTATCGCTCTCTCTGTCTCGGGGAGCCCTGTCAGTTGACGACATCATCTGCAGCGTAAACCCGCCCGCTGACCAATCAGCGTCGATCTGTTGGGTTGCCAAACACATCGTTTCAGCTGCCACAGTGGCAAAAAAGAAAGAAATTTAAGCTATTTGCGGACACTTGACTGGTTACGTCAAATTTGGTATTGTGAAAGTGAACGTTTGCCGTGTTTTCTAGCTCGTATATATTAGCGTTTTATGTGCAAAGAGCCTCGAAATACCACGACTTCTACACATCACATTAAACCTGTAACTGGATAGTTTAAAGATAGTGATTAATAGTCCAAAAACTACAAAATATAGACACGTGCTTTATGTTTATGTGATAAGTATACACGTACCTGGATTAAATAGACATTGTGGCTATTGTATTGATTTATGCAGTGATTTTGGCAAAACCATAACACTGTACAGTGTCTCAGTTTAAAGAGCACCGCAACTATGACGGCGGGAAATGTGGGGCTACGTCAGAGTTTGAAGTCACCGTATGTGAGGTGATCTCTCTGGCCAATCACAGCCCTGCATGGTAGCACATGCGATGGTAGCAGTTTAACCTGAGACCCTGTAGGGTGACTGTGTGGCAGGGAGGATGTGGTTGACTGGTGGTGGCGTTTTATGTCATGTTTTATGTTATGTAGCAAGGCACACACACACACACACACACACACACACATACAAACACATATATATTTACATAGACTTTGATACATTTAACAGATGATAACATAGTCCTAATGTAGACCTACATTTCCCTTACTTATGCTCTCAAAGTACTATAAACTTCAGATAAGCTTTATTGGTATGAATGTTAAAGTTACATTATTGCCAAAGCTATTAGTACAAAGCTGTGTGTGTGTGTGTGTGTGTGTGTGTGTGTGTGTGTGTGTGTTCTGTGCATTCTGTGTGTGGTGGGAACACAGCTAACATTTTGAGAGCAAAATATCACTCTCTCCATGAAACTTGTGGACACTGGTGTGATGATCATACTGTGATGCCAGGTGATGCTATTGTGAATTAAGTGAATGGAATTAAGAGATAAAACCAATGCGATCTAAAAAAACAAAAAAACAACAACACATGTTCCACTCACTTTTGAACAATCTGATCATTTTATGAATAACAAGCAGTGTGTGTCACCATGTCACACTGTTCAGTGTCACAGCTGCTGTCTTATCTTGTACTGCTCCGGCTGAGTGTGTGTGTTTTGGGATTTAAAACCTTGTAGGTTCAGTGTGTTCAGTGTCACTTTTTTAAACTGCTGACTCTGCACCAGCCTGCAACCTCAGCTGTTAATAAGCAGTTTTATGAATGGATGGATTGGTGGAATTGTTATTACTTTTACTGCATATTATGTTACATGAAATGTCCTATCATGTGGAGATGAGACATGGAGTAGGAAGATCACTCACTACATATCACTGTGATTGTACCTTATATGATTAAATGTGGCAAATAAACTTGAGTGATTGATCAGGCTATCCCTCCACCCTGCTTTACCCCTGGCCCCACTCATTCCCCCTCTTCACACTCTTTTTTTCTTCTTCTCCCTCCCATGTTTCAGCCAGAGCAGATCGTCTTACAGAAGGGGGATTATTGAAACACACACCCCTGGTCTCACTGTCTCTGCTGTCCTTAGAACCAGCTATGGGACCTGTCACCTTAAAACACTGTTTCTGATATTTTACTTATGTTCTGATTTAATAAAAACACATCTTTATGAATGACATAACATAATGTGTGTACATAAATATCTCCAGGCACATGCCATTCCTCCTGTGTGCTTTTTTCTCCATCTATACTGTAAACAAAATGCATTTAAACACATAGTCTTTCACCCCTTTTCACTTTTACTTGAATGTGTTCATCAAGATGTTCTTACAAGTCATGCTTCCACACATGCAGATGACTACAAATCACTTTACCCAGCTCCAGGTAGTGTCAGCCTCATCAAATTCTTCACCATCCTCGGCTGATATCATGATTCCATAATGTGTCTGATCGTAGCTGCAGGTCACTGGTCTAAACTGATGTGAATGTATAAAACTCTGGTCCAGTCCAGAACTTGTGACTTCCCTCTGCGAGCATGGCAAGTGTCTGACTGCTGTGTTCAAGGGAACAGCGTCTTACTAAATCTTCCTGGGCACCCCGGTCAGAAACCTGAGACGGTCCTAGCGTGTTCATCATCCACTGAATACTTACGCATTTGAGAAGGGGACGGACACCTGTTAGGATTGTCTGTCAGAATGTTGGTCTAAGTGGACTTCCTCACAAACATGATCACACACTGCTCAGAAGACAAATTACCTTGGCACAGAGCTCCCCCTTCCCAATGCGTGCCTGACAGTTTCTTCCATGTGTAAACTTCTAATTAGTTAACACAGAGGCCGGGACACCTGTTGTTGCCATTGACTCCATGTTGACCGTGGTGGTGCCGTCACTGACATTCAGATGAGAGCAGAGCACCTGTTGCATGGGGTGAGCTCCAAGTCTCCCTGGTACCCAGTGACTCTTCAAGTGACCACTGTAATTAATATGACACTTTTGCCACTAATGTGTTTGAACTGGTGACCTATATTTGATAGGCCAGCTGACTGCTTGCAACCATGGCATCCAACTGGAATGGGAAGGCCATCTAATAAAAGCCTAAACGGCCCCCCAGTGGTCAAAAGTGATAAATACATGCAATTAAGACCAGAGTTGCCTTCACTTGCTGCCGTTAAAGTCCGACTTACAATACATGCTTTGGTTGTATAAAATTATTACACTTCTTGTGTTTTTGGTAATAAATCATCACTAAATATTTCTAGAAACAAAATGCAACCCGTTAGCCATGACTTCTACATATTTTCTGTGTGTATGCGTGTATAGACATATGCAGACGGGACAAATTATAAGGAAAAACCTAAATAAAAGAGATGAGAAACCAGTTAAATGCAGATGCTTCAGTGTTCAAAGGTTTGATGAATATGCAAATGACATGAATAAAATGCTACGGCCTTTACATTCACCAGATATCAACCCAGTTGAACGCCTATGGAAGATTTTGGAACTGTGTGTAAGACAATGTTCTCCATTACCATCTCCATAAGACCAAATTATATAATATAAACTTTAATCTTTAAATCTATGGTGATGTCTGTGACTGTCTTTGATGCTGTATGTCCTTTTGTTAATCTATCTGTTGTTCTCTCTTGCAAAAGAGATCTTGATCACAATTATATTACCTGATAAAATAAAGGTTCTATATAGAAGAGGGACTATCTTGTGGAGGAATGGTGTTCATCCCTCCAATAAAATTCTACAGACTAGATAAGGAGCACCGAAGCTGTTCTGGAGGGTCGTGACTCCTTATTAAGACAGTTCATGTTGTTTTTTCCTTTAGTTTGTCACCCATCTATATACGTCTCTGTATATCTTACTTGTAAATATAATATAGTTTTTCTTTTTATTCCTTCTTTTAGTGCTACTTATATAAACAGTGTGCAATTGTATTGTGTTATTCTATTCTAAATTAAATATTTGTTTATACATGTGTGTAATGTGAAGGGGGCTACAAATGCATTTCATTCAATCCCGTATTAGATAATGACAATAAAGTTGAGCCTTGAACCTCGACATACCATATGTAAAACAATGGTCTAATTAAATCAATGAACAATATAATTGCCTCTAGTCCACACTTACAGTTAGTCAAGATTTGGCTCCCTGGTTTGGGTTGCAATTATTTTACATAGTTTGATTAAGGTCATGTTAGATTTTGTTGGATAATTTTGACAACAAAAAAACCCCACCTCGAGGTCTTTTATCTGGAACTTCAACTACAGCCCAAAGATGGAGTTTACTGAGTTTCGTTTAGGTTTGTTAGGTAAGGATGCTAAGGGTTTCATTCACTGCATGTCTGTACACAGATGCACATACTCCCCAGTTTTTTTGGACAGGGATGAAAACATGACATTGATTTTCTATAAAAGTAGAACAAATTACAGACTGAAGAACAGTAATGTTGCACATAGTGTTAAAAAATAATTATTATTAACCATTTGGCTATGTTGTTGTGCTCTCCTGTCACAAGGCCTGCAGAAATGTTCTGCAGCATTTGAAGGCAGCATAATGCCCCGTTCACTGCGCCCTGTCCTCTTGTCGCATATTGATCCAGCTAGCTGATTGTTAGCTTTTGTGTCAGAATGGTGTCTGTGGAGTGTAAATGTTTGTCCGCTGTTTCTGGCTAAAGGTATCTGGCATTTTGCGGCTTTAATGTTCCGTGCAGCTAATCTAAAAACCATCGGCAAAGCGGGAACCGGCTGGTAGGTGGTCTTTGAAATCACTGAGACGTAACGTTAACATATTGTTCACGTCCACTCAACTCTCGTGAATCAGCCGGCTAGAGAGCTAAAGCTAACTTTGTAGCAGCAAAGCTAATGTGACTATCAAAGGGTTTCGTTGTTGTTTGTTTTCCAGCGACAGTCGTTAAACTTACCAAAATTTAAAACTGCAAACCTTGGTTCTTAACATTAGTTAATTATCTTTTGTGATAGTTGGACGTTTGTTGTAACTTAACTAACGTTAATTGATTTAGCCAGCTAGCAAGAAAACGTTACGCTAGCTCACGAATCTAATGACAACCAAAACAGCTAACTTAAACAGAGTAACGTTAAGTTAAAGCTAATTTCAGACGACATCGCAGGCTCTTAAATCAGACTTGTGCAGATTTATTAAGTAAGTACGTTAGTTAACGTTATTGCACAACGAACTCATACGGTCCTGTTGTTTTCAACTTTAGTCGACGACAAGACACGAGTAACAGTTAATGTATATAATATGAATGTTAAGTATCTGGCTAATGTGAGTTTAATGGCTGCCTATAGCCACTCTGAACCATCTTATCGGTAAAGACAAATAGCTATGCTAATTGTTAACGTTACAACGCCGGGATTTAGTTATGTCCATGTTTGTCTGTAGCTTCCTCTACCAATGGCGAGCTAACTTACAAGTCCTGCCTACATACATCCTCACACTTTCTTACGGCCTTTTATGCCAAGTATCCCAATTGCACCCATAGCTCACACACCGCTGACAGCTCCAATACAACACATGTTACATTGTTAATGTTTTTTGTGTCCAGGCATGTAACAAAATGTGTGAAATAGTATACCCTTTTTTGTATATAAAGATTCTCTGTCATCCAGGTCATACCCATCTTCACCTGATCCACCTTATCCCCCTTTTTCCTGCACCTCAGGCACTTTCGCCGGACAATGGACGAACTTGTCCATGACCTGGTGTCAGCACTGGAGGAGAGCTCTGAGCAAGCAGCTCGTGGCGGTTTTGGTGATGGAGGAGACCATGCACTGGCTGTGGGCTGTCTGCTGAAGAGACAGGCTCGGAAACGGAGGGGTAGAAAACGACGCTCAGACAACCCACACCCGCCTTGGGAGACAGGCCACCTCAGTGAGGGGTCAGAGTCCAGTGTGGAAGAACACAAGGTGAGTTGGTGATTGGCTG
Source organism: Lepomis gibbosus (assembly GCA_029875015.1). Classification (NCBI taxonomy): domain Eukaryota; kingdom Metazoa; phylum Chordata; class Actinopteri; order Centrarchiformes; family Centrarchidae; genus Lepomis; species Lepomis gibbosus. The sequence continues at coordinate 30,587 of JAPMOB010251947.1, forward strand.
TTATAGACACAGCTCTTCACCAAACACACCTTTTAGTAGAAACAAAAACCTTGTGTCAGCAAACAGCTAAGAGGTCCTTGAGCAAAGCACTTATGGAAGTCTTAAGACATTGAGAAGTGCTGTTGTTTTTCTCAGCCTGTTCTTCTAAGCGGTGCAAAAGAAGGGGAGAATCATAAAAAGTATGTCATTAACGACAAAGTATGTCATAACCCAACACTCTGACAACTTGCTCCCTTCATCTTTACAGCTATTTCACACCGTTGCAAGAGCAGTAAAACCTTAATCTGATCTAATCCTTTGGTAACTTTAATCTACTGGTCTCCACATGAGGTTGGAATTGCCCACTTAGTGCGGATTATTTTGCAGTTTAAGTGGCAGTTGTCTTAAATTGGACCCAAATGCATAATCCATGTAGAGTTTCCTCTGTACTGTCCTGTTGTGTTATGTGTTGCATAAATTCAGCCACACTCAAACATCACTTTGGACTAATGAGCATCTTCAGGTTTGTTGAAGTTTCTTAATTTAGCGTCAGAATCACACTCTGGTATTTAGCACATTGATGTTTGTTGCAGGACTACCGTGCCAGTACAGGGGGTGTCTCTGCTGCCAACAGCCATGCCCGTGACAACAGCGACTCGGATGAACAACTTGGCCCCAAACGGCGCACCCCCCTAACAGCTGACACGGGACGAAGCAAGCGGCCACTTTGGCCAGACGATTTGGGTGTCCTGGGGTCCGCCGAGGGAACTCGCAGCCTTAGACGGAGACGTAAGGTCAAACGTATGGCTGTAGACCCACCTGTAGAACCCGAACCCCCCTCCTCCACCATGCTAGGGCCCCCGCCTGTCCCCAAAGCCCGTGCTGGCGGCAGGCCACATAGAATGGGTGCAAGTGAGGGCAGGGGTGCCATGGAGCTCTGTATGGGTGGACTGGTAGGGCCAGGGGGAGGGAAGTGCAGGGTGAAGAAGAGGAAACTGGCTCCCCACAGGCTGGGAATGGAGGCTGCAGATGAAGGGGTGGTGGTGGAGAGTGAGGACCCCATCTCTTCTCCAGTTGAAGGGTCTAAAGACAAGATGGAGTTGGAGGAGCAGAAGGGCTCGGATGAGGACATGAGTGACAGGTGGTTAGTGTTTTGACTTTTTTTCCCCATGCCCTGCTGTTTCCAGATGTTGCAATTCCTCTGTCTCTGCCTCTGTATACTGTACTATCTGTATACTTTATAAGTATGTGTGTGACATGGTAGGTCAACATGTAAGTAAGAACTCTGTGTTCTGTGTGGGACTGGATATCAAACAACACTTTTTTTGTTGCTCTTTGACAGTCATATACCAAAAGCTGACAAACGTTTTGGTCAGTTTCTTCACTCATTCTTTGATCAGAAAGTTCATGATTTTTAAATAGAAACTTTGCCAACATATAGCATTTGAAAACCTTGGCTTCTGTTGTTAATTTGGAAAAAAAGTGCATATTTATAAGGTTTTTTATTTTAAAAAGCATCATTTTGGTATTGATACTAAAACTCAGATAGCTCACTCACTACCACTAGTATCAAGAAACCTCAGTAATACCCCACGCTGTGTGTGTGTGAGAGAGACAGCTAATTTTTCTTCTAGTAGACAATTATTAACTTCTTGTTGACCATTTTCTTGCGGGTCTTCTAATTAGTTTTTTCAATTTCCATCTTTCTAGCGAGACCAGCAGTGTCAGTAACAGCAGTGACGGAGGTCTCTACACCAATGACGAGGGGAGGCAAGGTACATACTCATATGTGCTTTGAATTATTCGTCATTTTTGGAATCGCAACACATCACTGAAGCAATGGCTACTATTATTAATAATAGTAATATATAATAATATTAATTGCAGATGAGGACTTATTTTTGTATGTGACCCAAAATTATTATAGTTATCAGTATTATTGCGGTATTGTGAAAATGTGCTGAAAGTACTGACAAACTCTTTAATCACACATATATTTTAGTCAACTTTTAACCGCAAATGCAATTAGCATACACAATAAAATAATAACATAGCCCATACCTTATGTAAACATAATACATTATATTGAGTGTGCATTAACAGTAATGATGTTAGAAAGTTTATGCAATTAAAAATTAGTCTTAAGAAGACAGTGATAGTAGTTGTATATAATTGGCCCTAAAATTGACATAAATACAGGAGTCTCCAGCAGTTCTCCTGTTGAAAAACATTTACAACCAATACGACAGCCTGATATTAAATGAACAATGTTTGTTGGGTGAATAAACTAACCTGTTATGTGAAATGGGTAAATAGAGTCTGCAGACACATGATCCATACAGCAGCTATATGAGCCAAATGTGGTGGGTTGTGCATTCAGACATTTGGTAGTGTTTGTTGTTTGTACATTAGGTGTCATTCTGCTATTAATTGGGGTCAAGGTTATATTCATTCAAATTGTTGTAGGTGAGGGTTTTTGACTGCTGTGATGCATTTTGGCCAGGGAAACTGGAAACCCTTTGTTTGAGAGGCTATTGTATGCATATGTAGTACAGTATATGGTTTTGTCGTTGAAACTGGACAAATTGACATTTCACACTGCACAGTAAAACAAATAAACTTATTATTCACAACACAACAATGCCTGAGAGCTTCAGTTTACAAGCTATTAGCAAGTTGGATGACAAACTATGACATTTTCACCATGACCCCACATCATCCGCTGAGCTAAATGTTAACCTTGTATTACCATATATTTGGGTGGTGGTCACGAAGATGAATACATCTGTAGCAGTGCTCAACCGGGGTGACATTTTCTGCCTCTGTTCCCTCTCTTCCAGCTGATGACGAGCAGAGTGACTGGTTCTACGACGGCGATCTGGGCTCTGGTTCAGGTCCTGGAGGTGCTTGTGGGATCGCAGGAGTGGTTCCCTGGTGGGAGAGAGAGACCGGGTCAGAGGAGCTGGACCTAGCTGACCCGGTCTTCAATAGCATCCTCACTGGATCCTTCCCCCTCATGAGCCCTGGAGCACAGAGAGGTATGCTGGAAACACAGACAGCATACTTGTTAGCAGGAGCAGTATTATGTCTTTTGAAGGTGGCTTATATCACATTTTGAAATTAATAGTAGGTAATACAATAGGAGTGAATATATTTAGATTTTACAATATGATCATAGTAGTTGGGGGACGATGGAAATTTAGTCACATATTTTACAATGTTGTTGCAGTCTCACTCTCGACCAGTAGAAGGCGCTGTCTGTTCAGCAGTGTGGCTAGAATGTGACCGCATACAGTCCATCAACTTGTTGTGTTTTAGTAGGCATAATGTAATCAAGCAGGATTTTAAACAATCCTGTGCCTTTCTCTAACTCGCTGATGTCCCAGAGGACCCCTCCCTGCGTCGTATTCCAGGGAAATTGATGGTGGGGCATACTGGGCTCAGTTGCCTCTAACCCAAATGAACCGTCTGCTGCATACGAATCTTATCATTTCAGTAATGTCCTGAGTTTTACATGCTGTGTTTGTCAGGGTTCCAGGCCAGGCTGAGTCGTCTTCATGTAAACCAACAGGCGTCTGAGGCGGGGCTTCAGGGCAGCTCCAGCCAAGGCTTCAATGACAGACTGGGCAGACAAAGCCAGGACTCCCATGAGTGAGTCCCCAAACAAATTAAAATTACTCTTAATTCTGACTGTTTTGTTATCTATTTATTCTGTGTATTTTTGCGTTCTTACTGTTATAAGATTGCAGTTTGAAAAGCGCTATACAAATAGTCGCCTTCTGCGAGCAACCATTTTCATCTAAAATCAATTTAGATTGAATTGTCTTGTAAACACCGCAGTGTAAAAACAAAGTAACCTGGAACACGGATCACAGCAGACAATATACAAACAGCAGACAGTGAGTCACTCAGTCTAATTTGTAATAATATGGATTTCATCATTTTCATATTAATGGTTCCGCATTTATCCCAGCTTTTGGTCGAGTGCAGGCTAATCAATTAAAAGTATTAAACTGTAATTGAGTTCCTGCAGTCCAAATGCACGTAAGGTTCCCAAGGTAAAGTCTAAAAAGGTTTTTGGGTTTCTGTGGTGGACAAGGGCCAACAATTCACTTACAGAAATAAATGATGATGAATTTGTAGCTTGGTTTATGTCTCTAGACTGCTGCATTGATGGATATTTGAGGGCCCTTATGACACTATTATATCTCATGACACATTTATCTCACTATAACAGGCCTTGGTTTAGCTCGGGCTCGAGGAGAGAACATGGACAGGTGAGACAGATTTCTTTACTTTGTTTTAATACATTTTAATATGGGTTGAAATGTATGTTTAAGTTTTGGTCTATTATGAGGAACCAGTGTGGTTAGTGTAGCATACTAACATACTGGCATCGTGTTTTTGTAAGGAGTACTTTGCTAACTGCTTGAACATCAACTTTTGTTTTTCCTCTTCTTTGCCTCACTGTCCACTTCAGTTGCATTGGGACCCACGGTCAGACAGAGGGCATCGGAGAAGCTGTTCAGTAAAAACAGCCAGCAGGTGAGAACAACAGCTTTAACACCAGTGATTTATGACCAGAACTCATTAATTTCCTTTAGTACCTGTTTTTGTTTCTGCTGCATCGGTTTTGCGATGTTGAATGGTGTTTTTCAAATGAATAAGATTAATTTCTGTGGCTTTATTTGAGATAAAACTAATATTCTCATATTTTTGTCTTGCTTGGCTGGTTTTGCAGACAGACCAGCGGGCACCTCGGCTCTCTATGTACAGGGGATGTCAAGCGGAGGCGAAAAGCAGCCCCCCTCGGTTCCACCGCCCCCTCAGGTATTGGATGCACACCTAGCTACACCTCACACACCATCTGGCAGGTTTTACCAACTGCCCCCTTTTTTATTGTATTTTTGGCTCTCACTTTCTTGCTGGTTTTCCCTCCCCCCTCTTGGGTTGAGCTCAGTATTCTCACCAGCCTGCTTTTGGTTGCCTTGGTACGTTCTGTCTGGCACACAAACGGATGTAAATGCAAGGGACTGGGATGAAAAGTGAGGGTTTCACTACATATTTTAAAGGAATTAATTGAAGTTCCTCTTCCTTTATATTGGCCCTTTCTCTTCCTCTCATTATCAAACCATGCTTTAGCTCTTAACCCCCTTTTTCCTAAGCTTTGTCACCTGGCTAGGCATTGCTGTCGGAGCTGAAATACTGGATTAGCTCTTAGCCCCCTCCCTCCCCTCCAAAGCACTTGTTTTACCTCTGGGCCAGCTGATGGTTTAGATAGAGGAAGTGCAAGGTAGTCAAAGCCTAATGCTGTAAAGTCAAACTCCCATTATAATAGGTTCAGTCTGAAGCAATGTCTTATTTTTGATCATAATTTACACCTTGATGCCAGAATTTTATGCACAGAGGATTACCAGCTAAGGACTTTTCATGATGCAGTTTGTTGTGTGTTGTGGGTAGACCTTCTTGTTCAGCAGCACTCGGGTTGCAGCCACATGGAAATTTTATGTATTATAGATTTCTGAATTTTTCGAGTCCAAAGTGACACAATCACCGATGCATAGCAAATGTCAGGCACATTTGATACCTGCTCCAGACACAGGCGCTGTGCTCAAGAACAGCAGGTGCCGACCTCACAGCAGGGCGGCGGAGAGGGGCTGCCAAGTTCACATCCTGACAACTTGGCTCGAAACCCACCTGGGACTCAGCTAACATGTGTAAATGAGCGTGCGGCTTTACCCTGTGCCGCATACAAATAAAGACGGGATTAAAAGGGGTAATAGGTCACTCTCTGTGACTGGACCATGAACTTCCAGGAAGGCCGGGGACAAAATGACCAGTGTCTGTTTTGAGGCAGACGTGGGTTGTGCTGCACGACTGGAAATGTGGCTAAGTCGATTATATGATTACATTACTTAGATGTAGCTTAACAATTTTAATGGAGTGATGATGTCACTGGAGGAAAGCCTTCAGTGCACCAAGTTTTACAGGTTTATATGAAGGCAGTACCAGACAGTAGACTGAATCACAAATGGGTAAAACATATATTTGAAATAGGTAAATGACAAACACTGCTCAAAATGGTCATATTTAATTTATTTTATTTTTTATCCAGGAGAAAGCCTGTTGAGATATACAGTGGAAGAAAAAGTCTACATACCCCTGTTAAATTGCCAGGTTCTTATGATGTAAAATAATGAGACAAAGATAAATCATGTCAGAACTTTTTC
>JAPMOB010251948.1:649-18518 GCA_029875015.1 Lepomis gibbosus
CCAGCTTTTTAGATGTTGGTCACAATAAAACGTTTTTTTATCTGCTGAATCGAATGTTTTCGCAACATTAGTTGCTTTCACTGCGGGATTTTGTGCTGCAGAATTTCAGCCTACTCATTGTTGGAGTATTTTGTGAGAGGCAGTACTTGCTGCATAAATTAAGTTAACCAGCAAGTAAATGACCACACTTATCTACCAAATTTTAAGCTTATGTAATGGAGACCTCCAATTAATACAAAATGTGAACAGACATCTCATACATTTTGTCAAACATTCTCCATGGCAAGTCTCATTACATATATTAAAACTAGTTAGACTTTGGATATCTATTTGATAACAGTGTAGCCAAGTGTCTACCGTCTAAGAAAAGTTTTGTTTTTAGTAGTTTGGTACAGAAATGACAGCTGTTTATAGAGCATGTGGGCATAGTGAAAAACATCCCAGAGAAACACATGGCTGCTGTGTCGAATCCTGACCACAAAGTGAACAAACAGTGAACTCTTTATAATTTTGCCACAGCCGCTTAAGGTCTTCTTGTAACCAACATTTTTCTCTAAATTCCATTAAAGTGATGACAATCTGGAGTGGTATTCGCAGTTCACAGCCAGCACACACACACACACACAGTGAGTGAGTCTACACATATATGAAGGTTGAGCTGCTGACTCAGTCACATGCCAAACTGAGATGGGCAAGAGGTGACTCATTCAGTCCAGAGGGTTTTTGGGCTGTCCCGTTTTAGCGGGGTGGTGGGGCAGTGACCTGGGAGTGCAATGAGAGGGACAACCTATGTTGTGTGACAAGAAAGGAGGGGGGCACATCTATTTCAGGACGCTGGTCCAACATCACAGAAGAGCTTGTGTTTTTGTTTTCGAGGCAGAGTGGGTTTCAGGCTTGTTCCACAGAGACAGTGGTCTCTTCGTGGCTACCAGAGGCTGTTTGTGGCTGCGTGGCTGGATCAGACGGGTTTAACAGTGTCACGGCATTATCACTGCAGAGCTGACTCACTGTCATAAAACATGTTTCCCTTTTTGGATCAGGTGTAACTCATCACTTTTACTACGTCATTTTGTTCCACTGTTACTGGTTTTGTTATGATCACGTTTGTTGTGTCTTGGAGAGAGTGTAGTTTCGCGTCACACCCCTCTCAATGACAAATCCATTGGTAGCAAACCAAAATCTAGAACGTTTTCACCTGATTATACCAGAGTGACAGTTGAGCACATTTGAATATAAAAAAAGTCTTATCTAGCAGGTAGCTCCATTACTGGTGATTCTCTTTTTCAATGTGTAAAATTAGCAATTAGGAGTTTCCTGAACATAACTCATCTAGGTCCACAGCAAGTGATGTGATGCAAGCTAAAAGGGTATACATAAGGAGGGGTTTGTCTTAGGCAATAGCAAGAAACCACTCTAAATGTGCAAATGAATCCATATTCCGTGCACATTTTAAAAGGTGGGACTTCTGATGGAAAACTAGCAGACGTCTTCAGACTCCACTGCAAATTATAAACAGTTCATCTTACTTCCACTGCTTAAAATGCAGATGTAAATAATCTATCCTCCCGTCCTTGTATCAGATGCTCAGTTATAGCAGCTTGAAACTGCATCGTCAGTCCACTCAGTCATGTTCATTGAAGCCAGCTTCGCAAAGACCTAGTTATCTACGAGGCTAAGGCAAAGGGAACACGACCAGCTGTAGATTTCTTGAGAAGAAACCAAGAAAGTATTTGACTTTTGGCATTTATAGATATCCTGTGACCTGGACGACTGAGAATCTTTACAGACATGAGAGCTAGTTGGTTGAGTGCACAGCTTTTCCATATAGCCTTACATTACCCATTAACGATCAACATATCAAAGCCAGATTTCATAAATGTTCCCAAACAGTATTTGAAGTTAAGCATAGGGAGTGATATTGGTGTGTTTGTAGTCTGGGTAGTTGTGTGGTGCAAGTCATGATGTTCATTGGTACTCATTGGTTAGTGTTTGGTTCTTCTCAGGGGAAACAGTTCCAATGATAAGCTTATCAGAGATAACACTGGAGGTGTCTGGCTGCCTGTCACAGAGCCTAGGCCAGGAGATGGTTTCACTCACTTAAAGCTCTTATCAGAGATGGAGAGAGTGCATAGGGAGAGAGGGGGTTGGATGGGATTTTGTAATGTTTTTGACTCCCTCTGCTGTTACTTTATTTGTCATGATTTTGAAAACCTTTTATTTTCAGCAAGAACATCAGCATATTCTTAGTTTGAGGCTGGAGTAATTTTGCAGATCATATATATATATATAAAATATATATATATATATGATAACGTGCAAGTTCATATATATATATATATATATATATATATATATATATGAACTTGCACGTGATTTCTCAGGTGCTTTGTCCCTAACTTACAGGCGTATTAGGTGAGGACTAAGTCAGTGTTGGTGAACAACAGAAGTCAGTTGTCTGCCGTTTTCTCCAATGTGTCAGAGTTTAGTATCTCTATGCATGTTTCAACCTGTTGACATCACTTCACGCTGATACGCCAGGAGGACAGGTGATGTCATGTTTGTAGTGATGTATTCTTAGGTTTGGATTTAGTGTTGAGGCCCGTGATTAATCACATCTTGTTCAGACTTGTTTGTACCAGAGGGCCGAGTTCTCCTTGTGAAAACAGATTGTTCCAACTGATCACGAAGCACGATGCCAAGGTGGTGTTCAGATTCAGAGCAGTGACTGGAGCTTACTGACAGTTAATTCATGTGTAGGTTTCACTTTCTAAATGTTAAGGACACCTTCTGAATACTGACAAACCTGTTTGTCAACATCTTGTCATCTTGTGATGTAGGTTGAGTTTTATTATATGGAATCCAAGTTGTGTGCCACACTTAACAAAATGCAGGTTCACATGTGTGCCTCTGATGCATTCAGTGAATTTGGTAGCAAACTACACACCCGCCTGCCATCCGCCTAGTCCCCTAACATGCCTCCTCTTAAATTCATAAGTTGTCTTCTAATTACAGAGCAGGTTAATGTATCCCCTGCTCTTCTTCTCTCCTCCCAGTCAGAGGAGCTTCTATAAGCAGTTTTCCCCTCCCTCCCTCCCTCCATGATCATCTCTCTTCTTCTCCTCTGATTTTAACATCCCTCTGCTGTGAGCTGATGATTACAGTAACCAAAAGTGCCTTAAGTCTACAAATTACCTCTGATTCAGACACCAGTGTTACTGCAATTGTCTGTTGTTGTGGTTTATTGAGCTGTGATTTTGTGCCTCAGTTGTATTTCTCCTCTTCAAGTCCATTCTTGTCTATGAGTCACATGATGACCCCACCGTGACCCACAGCTGTGCTCTCATTGGGTGGTTTGGTGACCTAGCCGGGAATGCCATAGCACAATTGTCTGTGCTGTTGTGCATAAACTGTGTGTGAGAGGCAGGGCTGTCTGCCACTGTCATTTATGTATGCTGACTTAGCTTACTCCTCTTTTATCGTTCTATTGTATTGCATCCCCCTTGCCTTTTCCCGCTGTTTTCTTGTTCAAAGTCACATGTAATGTGCAACTGACAATTATTATGATATGATCCTGGTGTGTAGTGTAAAACAAAGTTGCCGGGGTTCGACCAGGAAATCGTTAAGCTGAGGTGGTTAGCCACCCAGATCCTGATGCATCTTGTCTTGTGATCTTAGTGGATGATAACCTACAACAACAGAATAATTCCCATTTTGGGATTGGCATATTCACTTTCTTGGAAGTAGTTAGATGTAGTGAAAATTGATACCACCGGCTGGCAGCTAGCCTGGCTCTATCAAGAGGTAACCTCTGAAGTTCACTAATTGTCTAATGAGCTTGCATTAGATGAGAAAATACCACTGTTACATCTGTCTATGCAATTTAAGGCTACGATGGCTGCTTAGCTTAGAATAGCAACAGCTGGCTTGGCTTTAGTTTTGTACTACTTTAAACCAACAATACATTATAATGTGCTTTAACTAGTGAGCTTGGAAGTTCTCATATGCAGATTTTGTTAGCTTTGGACAGACACAGGCTTGCTGTTACCAGTCTTTGTGTCCTACAATTACAATATAGACAAGAGTGGTACTAAGCTTCTTATCTAACCCCTGTGGGAAAAAGAAAATAAACATACTTCCAAAAAATGTCAAACTTTTCCTCTTGATATATGGTATTTGCCATCTGAAAAGAGCGCCTGATCTTTTTCCCTGAAGGTTAATGTTTCATTTCATAAAAGCATACAGTTGTTTTTTACGTTAGCAGAGGTATTTAAGTTGAGGTTGCCCACTTCTGCTATAAAATACTGCAGGAAACACTGATATAGAGAGGCAGTCATTTTCAATACATCTATTTTGGGTACATTTTGGGGAAAGTTGTGAGCTGCAATATTAATCATTTTAGTTCTGTTTTTCTGTAAATGTATTTCGCTTAGAAATGCCTTCCCCTGCTCCATATTTTACATGAGGTCATGACCACAACTGTGACTGAGCTCAGCAGATGTCCCCTCTGTTCTTTTTATGTGTCCCAGTCAGATGGTTTAGATAAGTGCATGAGGTTGGACATCCTGGTTTCCTCTTCCTGATGTTTGTCTTAGGGACTGTCCTTTTAATGGCCTTTTTCTTTTGATCTTCCTTTTCTGCAGTATGGGGCAGAATTTCGCCGGTTCTCGGTGGACCGGGTCAAACCCGGCAAGTTTGAGGAGTTTTACAAACTCATCCTGCACATTCACCGCATCGCCAATATGGAGGTGATGATCGGCTATGCTGATATCCATGGTGACTTGCTGCCGATCAACAATGACGACAACTTCTGCAAGGCGGTGTCAACAGCTCATCCACTGCTCAGGATCTTCATACAGAGACAAGGTAGATTGTCTGGAAAGTTTTTTGCTTCTTAAGGCTTTTTCTTACTTTTAGTACAGTCCTTTTCTCGAAAATCCAAATCCTAAACATTCTCTCTTAAAACTGGTTGTTAATTTAAATCAGCATTGAATGGATAATGGGTTTTCAAATATTCTGCAACTTTTAAACCAATAAAACAATCATCTTTTGCAATAACTGGGTATTGGGCTGCAATTATTGTGCTGACTCAAATTAAGTTCCCCACAGAATATTTCCTCATCCAATTATGTGTTGTCCCGCTTGAGGCCTTTTTGTTTACTCCATGCAAGGCTTTGTCTGTCTGTCTGAATGTGTATTTTTCTGTTTCCTGTCCTCTCATTGGCTGGATCTGTCCCAGTCTGTGTCTGTCTGCCTAAGTCCTGTGTCTTATCCAGAGGAAGGGCTCGCAGGCAGATGATCTCTCTCACTCACACACACACACACACACACACACACAGGCTGGTGCCTGGGTAACCCATAGAAATCAGGTCATTGAGCAAAGCCAGTATCCCGGCATACCAGACATTACTGAGAGACAAAAGATCTGCATGAAAAGAGAGACTCCTTACTGAACGCCCACCATTTCTGTGTGCATGTATGTGAGTGTGTATTTGCTCAAACACAACACCACAGTACCCTGAATGGGAACCAGGTCTAGTCTCTCTCCATCTCTCTCTCATTGATCCCAACTCTAGAGTGGGTCTTGACTACTTGCCAGCGAGCATACAAATGAATCTATCAAGATTCACATCTATTCATACCCACAATCCTTCTTGGAATGTGCCTCGCTTGGTTTTATAATAAACATGTACACTCTAGGGAATTGTTTTAATTGTCATCCTGTGGTTAAAATACAAAAGCTAGCCACAGTGTGGTGAATTATCTTGTCACAGATTTCCAGCAAGAAGTAGGGTTTGGATGTTCAAGAGGCCCCACCAGACTCCTCCATTGTGTGATTCCCTGTTTTGAGAGCTCGAATGTCTGGATCTGAATTAACTTATTGTGCTGATAAGGCATCCATCAAAGATGTAAACGGTGAGAGTTTGGATTGTTAATTAGCTTTTTTATTATCTTTAAACAACTAATTTTTGCCTTGGATAGTGACAGGTAGAGGCAGATGGGAATTAGGGAGAGACAGGGGCATGACATGCAACAAAGATCACTAGCTGGAATCGAACCAGCAATGGTTCTATACCATGTGGCATGTGCTATAACTATTCGTTTATCAAGGTGCTCCTTATCTGTGAACTTTTCAAACCACTTTCATATTTCTGTCTTTAGACAAAGTCAGCAGGCCTTTTTAAGCTTCTTAAAGGTTTTCTCTGTCCCCTCGTAAAAGCAGCCATTTGCTTATCAGTTCAACAAAAACATAATTTGTGCTTTTCATTGTGTGCCAGAAAACACAGATTACCTATTATCTAAAATTTCATTTTTTATGCATGGTAACTTTGACCTTGCAGTCTTTCCTTACTTAAGGTTGCTTGCAAGGTTTCCCCGAGAAACTTGCTGATATGGTAAGCCACCAAGATTTTCTAATGTCGGCTCATGATATTGTGTATAGTGAAAAAAAAAAAAATATATATATATATATATTTTTTTTTTTTTTTTTTNGAGATGGCTCTTCTCCACCATAAAACATTGCAGGAAACCTCTTGTAATGTTTGTAAACTACAAATTTAGGAATAATTTAACACATTAAGTCATGTTAGATAATGGCATAATTCAGTCCTGAAACATGGTTCACACCCATTGATGCAAGGATTCTTCTCCTATGGGATTATATCCATCCATGTCTTTTATACTCAGCTAACCCTAACCCTTTCATGAGATGGGTTGTGTACCACGCATGAGTTTGTCATTAGGGATGTCCAGATCCGATCACGAGATCAGAAATTTGGCCCATCATGTTGTTTCAGACTCGATCAGAATCGGATATAAATGTGTGTATATATAGATGTGCTTTGCAAACACCGTGGCACTTTTTTATTTTTGTATTTGTTTACATGCCTGCCTAAGTTGAGGTGCTATTTCTTTTTATCATAGACTTTTTTTATATTTACTGTTGCACTAAAGTCCAAAAGTGAAGAATTTGTTATTTATTACTTGATTGTTCAAGCTACCTCACAGAAGTGCTCTGTTTGTTAACAAAGTTGTTGAATGTTAAAATAAGGAGAATTAAATAAAAAAATGAGGAACATCTTGGATCTGTTTTTTCGCTCTTCTTTATTCTTTTTTTTAAGTATTATAGAAGTATCGGATCGGGACTGTATCGGTGGATAATCAAAATCAAATGACTCGGACTCGAGGGCAAAAAAACCTGATCGGGACATCCCTATTTGTCATTACCTTTTGTCACATCCCTTTTCTGCCACAGTCTCCATTCCACTCTCTGGAATACCTGATACAAAAATGTCATAAAGCACCAGAGAAACAGATCCCTGTTGTAGAGGCTCTTACAAAGGGCTTATGTTGTGGTGTTGTGACATAAACACAGTGCTGACATGGTGTCCTGTAGGGGAATTTGTACTGTTGTGACTGATGCTGAAGCAGTCTGGGCATCTTAAGCCTCACTGCAGTCTATTGTTAGTCACTAGACAAAGAGGTGTGTGTATGACACTGTGAGTACCTCATGTATCAGAAGATCCCTGCACTTGGAATGGTACATGCTCGAGAAAGTATGTGTAGATAATTGCTGTATCAGTCAGTGCTAGCCTCTTGGTACAGGTCACCATGTATCTTCTCCGTCCCGGTCAGCAGACCACTCCAGATGAGAGAGACTTCACAGACATAAAGACACTGTGACTCACCCCTCAGTCACTGTAGGGACATTCTGTGTAAGTAATACTGGACTAGTCTTCCATATGGATATGCGTGTGGAAAGAAAAACTAATTTAATTGGACTGCTTTACTATTTTTGTCTCATTTTTAAAGGCAATAACATTTAAGATAATCTCAAATGGTGGGGAAAAAAAGTTGTTTCAAAATAAGATGCCACATAGAACAAGATGTCCAAAAAAAACAAGTTCATGGATACATTGTTCTATACAGGTTGTTTAAGGAGTTTGTGAGAGTAAAGCACAATGAAAAAAGGCAGAAGAAAGGGAGGAAATTAAAGAAACTAGGAGAATAGTTATCTCAAAGTTTCAGTAAGAGTGGGAGGAAGTTGGAGAGAGAGATTCAGGAAGTGAGCAGTGTTTTACTCTTCTAGGCTGCTTGACGAATACCTTGGATCTTTTGCATTTAAATTCTCCATAAATAGACCCCCCTCTCCACTCCGCAATTGGACAGGAGGGGTGTGTGTGCGTACTTTTGTTCATGTAACAATAGGTATCATAACGTGTGTGTGTGTGTGTGTATCTTTTATCTACCTGACACCCCCCCTTCCAGGCTTAGATTGCCAGTGTTGGTAATTGACTTGAGCACGTGCAGCAGTTGTTTGGGGATACAGCAATAATCCTGCTGATGATACCTTGTTACTCCATGTGGGGAAGGATGGCAGCTTGTTAATGATGACTTCACACACAGAATAGAGGCTTACACTCTGTGGTTGATTCCCAACAATACCCAAAGCGTCGCACAGTACTCATGTTCAGTCCGAACAAGGGGAGGTTAAAGGAAAACACCTGTGGTGTTTTTGTATTTTGAAACGGGAAATACACAGATATTTGAAACGTAAGAATCGTGTCACACCAAAAAAGTTTTTGGTTATGTTAAATTAAAACCGAAGAATTCAAACTGCAACAATTCCTGCAACGTTTTTGCAACTTGCTCCTATTTTAAAGAAATCTATGTTGCTCCTCATCTTGCTGTCCCTCCTAATTCCGTCTGCACACAGTTTTAGTTGCGGATAATTTTGTCAGAGCTCATTTTGCTACTCGGCATTAGATTGTCTTCATCAGCTTCCACAGACTTGCAGGCTGCCTAAATTGGATAAGACATCACAGTACACGTGGAGCACTTATTTCTTTCCATTCATTTTTTAAATAATTTTAATGTCAAAGAGTGATATAAGAGTTGATCGTCTAAAGGAGTGCTAGTTTGCTGCTACATAGTGTTTTGTCAGCAATGCAAATCTCTTAGTATGCGCAATGAGCTGTGACAATTTGAGATTGGAGATATTTCACACGGCGTACACTCCATTACAATACACACTGATGATTTGTTGTCTTCAAAAACAGATAAGAAGTTCCCCAGTAGAATGGGGCCTTTCTGTTAAATTGTTCAAATGTTAAACTAAACTAGGGCTGGGCAATATACCAAAAATGTTATCACGATTTTAAAAAAAATCATACCATTCGATATCAAGAATTATCATGTAAAATGTTAAATTATTATTTCTTTCATGTTTAAAGGCTGATTTTTTTGCTTCTGAGTGAAAGTTGAAGAGACCAGATGGTTAATTATGTGGATAAACTTTTCTTTATGGTCAGAATGTGACAAACACTTGATGCCAAACAGTGTACCACTGTAAATCTTTTTTTAGTCCGTTTTCCTCAACAAATGAAATATCTGGATAGAAAAATTAAGTGCTAATTCGTTCGTGATTCAAATGAATTAAACATTCATTGACTATATATTAAACATTTGTTATATTGTTATTGAGGAAAATTATACTGCGATAATTATCAGTGTTTTATTGCCTGGCCCTATGATGAAGTCTGTTTATAATGAAATTACACTCAAAAATAGAGAGAAAACCTATCTTGAACCACTCTGAGCTGTGTAGGAATTGGATGCATCAAAAGATTTGCAAGCAAAAAGGAGTTGATTTGAACCGGCTCTGCAGGTGGAGGTGGACTCCTTTTACGTGGGTGTGTGATAGTGGTTCAGTCATGTATGGTCAACTGATGATTGAAGTTAGATTGGGGTCACATTGAAATTGTTGTGAAGGTTTCTACAAGGGAGGGGGCGAATGGGATGTTATGACTCCAGCACCATCATGTTGACTCAGCTTTTAGTTTCCTGTTTACCGCATTTAGTTCCAAATATGTAGTCAGGTATTTGTCCTGCTTTACCTGACACATTGTGATCAGAAGCGTGTTGAATTGTATTCAGCTGGACATTTTGTCAAAAGGTTTATTGTATGTTTGATTATCTAGGGGAAGCTACTGGAAGTACTAACTGTCCATTCATATCTGACTCTTGTGCAAAATGATGCAAATTATGACATAGATATGGTCTAGGCAAGGCTCACAGATTTCCACATTTCACCAGGGTCAAATAATGTATACTATCTTTGTTAGTAGTGAAAAACACTACTGGGGGCTGTTTTTGCAGACAGTGCCATTGGCCTGCACACAGACTAAACTTTCAACAAAGAGAAGAGACCCCTGTTTGGCAAAGGGCTAGGAGTTTAAATAAATAGAGCAGACGAGGTAGGCCAAGGTCGAGTCTGTGTGGCTTCATATCTAGCACACTGAGCACCAGGGTTTACAGCTCCAGCAATGCGACTGCTCTCCACACACCTGTGAAAACTAGAGGGCCAGATATCAACATCAGCCAAACTAAAGAGAGATGTGGCACCACAGCACTAATAAAAAAAGCCAGTATGTAACAGCAGCTGCGCCAGTTAAAGCTGACATCCAGTGCTGTTTCTCAACAACTTGGACTGCACAGTTGTTTGGAGATCAAAGAAATGCTAGAATTATTTCTATGGCTGCCCCGACTGTCTGCACTTTGCTGGCTTTCCACAAGTGGCTCGTTTTTGCTTTTCTTTTTTGCATCAGTTAAACAAAAACGGTTGTTTATGGAACAAAGTTTGGCAGGCTGTGAACAGAGAGGGGTCACTTACACTCGGAGTACAACAGGAAAACAAATGCAGCATGTTGAAAGTGAAAAGTTAATTGATTGATTCAGTGTATTAGTCATCACCCTAAAAAAGGTGTTTGTTCACTGGAAACTGATGACTGATGACTTTTCATTTTTATGAAGTAGTTACTATCTTTTATTCTAGAGCATGGGGTTATAAAAGTCATCACAGACCATGTATTTTGGGGTATCAGGTGTGTACAGAGATAAAGGCTTGACCTTAACCAGACCCGACCTGACCTTTCCAACTGTGGAGTCATACTGGCTAGGAGCAGGAGCTCTGGAAAGCCATCAGTCACGCTCGACCCACTGATAACCTAATCTGCAGTTTTCCATAAAATTTGGTTGTTAATGATTCAGCCTGTTGTTTCATTGTTAAAATTAGAAATAATCACACACTTGTCAAAGAGATAAAAGAATAAGGAAATGAACTATCATGGAAGTCTGTGAAACAGAAACTCCTGAATGCCTGAAATTGTTACGGTCAAAATGTTGAAATGGAGAGGACGTCCGTTGGGCTTGTTTGTTGTTTTTGTCTGGTTTTCTGGCTTTGCTTAAATTTTCATAACATCTTATTTCCCCTCTCAAAGAATAAAATTGCAAGCAGGCATCTAATTTCTCAAATTCTCATACTAAAAGCTTTTATTCTTAAAGTTACAATCTGTAAGATATGGCCAGAATTTGAAAACACACAAAATAAATTTACATGATCAAACGAATGTGAAAAAGTAACACTTTTGACGTCTGTATTGTGTTGTAGCGATCCACTGCAGTTATCATGCTCTAGCCCTGACCCATCCTGTGTTTTAATACCACTTTGTACCTGGTGTAGCTTTGTAGCTTGGAGCTATGTTACACAACACCTTCTGAATTAAATTTTCTTTCACATCCGTTAAGACCTAATATGTGATATGCTGCCCCCCATTTTTGGCTGTATGAGTTTGACAGCTTTATTATCCCACCATTTTTTTTCATTTATTTGTTGTATTCTTATTGGGGATGCACCAGTTCAACTTAAACTGATACTGCTTTGGTACTGGTGCTGCCTGTGTATCTCACTTGAAATCATTTTTATGTAAGGTTACATTTGGCCAGGGAATTTTTTGCGGCATTAAAATCTGAGTGTGGAGTCCGCTGTAGCTGAATGAAAGTAACTGATAACTGAAACACTCAATACAGAAATCGTCAAAGACAAAGAAACTGGAATAGTTTCCCAATCTGCTTAAGGTGCCACTACTAAGTCAATATATCCGATCGGTGCATCTGCAAGTCCTATCCTTCCATAAAGCAGCTTTTTTAGAACCACAGTCCCTGTTGTGTTCCTGTCTTAGTCTGTGTGCTGTTGTAGTGCCCGACTTCAGGGACCCTGTCATTACATCAGGCCACTCACACGCCCTTACCAAAGGGCTTCTGAGAACACGCATGTGTGTTGTGTGTACTTTTGTGCACAATGCTCTGTCACTAGCTGGGATTGTGCGCCAGATGTGTCAACATGCCAGTGCTCAGTCATGGAGGCTGTAGGTTAAAGCTTTGACCCCACAGTATTTGATCCATGTTGACAAGAGGAAGAGCCACCTCTGTAATTGGCATGGCTCTTTATGCTAGTCAGACCTCCCAGAGTTGATTTAGTCTCCGGACACTGGATTAGAATAGAGCTCCTGATTTGGATCTATAATTCAGAATTTATTAAGCCTTTTCCCTTATTGTCCTTGTTGCTCATTTGCATTATGTGTGCCGTTCGGGTATAAACTTGCATGCCACCCAGCAATAGGCAGAAAGCATCCTTTTCCGCATTCCAGCAGATCTATTTTGGTCAAAAAAAGGCACTGCCTTATTGCGTTGCCTTCAGGGTGCTTTTGTGACTCCCTTTACAGAACACCAGAGTCATTAGGAGTGAATCTGAGTGTGGTCTGTTATGCCGGTGCTTCCGTTACATCTAGTCTTTGTGCTTTGTACCAGAGAGGAGCCTCAGGCAGTACAACGAAGAAGCTGTTTGAGTGAAAGGGATCGCTATGAAACAACAGGCCTGCACAGTACCTACGGCTCCTAGAAGGAAAAGGAGACAGCAGCTGTCAGTTATGGCCCATCTCTCCTTTTTTTCCCTCTCCCTTGTGCTTTTGTTTTCTTTGTTACATCCCCATTCTGCCATGATTCCACTTTTTCCTGAGCTCAGTGGTGGAAGTGTGCAATTCCTGTTAGTCAGATGGTAACAATACAGTGCAACTCGTCCTTCTGATCATCTTGGTCCACGTTCAAGAATGCCGGATTAGGTAGCTGCTCAGACCGAGCTCAGGCATGATTCAGTTGTCAAGGGCAAAGGGGGAGAAAACCACGGCAGACAGTCGGGAGTCAGCCTGACAGTAAGAAAGAGAGACAGGCGGAGGGAGGACTGGGCAGGTTGGGTCCGCCTTCATCCTGTGGTCTGGCTGTTATGCTCATGTTGCAGTCTGAGCCAGCAGAAATCGGGAGTTTTCTGGGGAAGAGGGGAAGCCCGTGCAGGCAGAGGTGGCACATTCCAATGTGATGTATTAGAACAAAAGCCCTTTTATTAGAGTTTTTTGTAAGCTTTAGAAAGACACTTAGATGACACATCTGGGTCACATTCACATTCAGAGAACAGAAGCAAGGGAAAATGTGCTGCCTTTGAAAACGCCTCATCTCAGGCAAGTGAGGTGTTTAAGGCCTCCTCAGTGTCGGAAATTCTTCCCACTGTGTGTGTCACCGTGCGTCTCTGCGCCATACCAAATAAATCCCCATTTCTACAGGGAAAGGTTTCTGTGTCGTAAAACCTTTTTTAGGTAGTGTGTGGGGGCTTCGCAATAAAACCTGTGTGTGGCCTTTTCTCTGCGTGTCTTCAGACAATGCCAGCTATAGTTAAAGTGTGATGGAGACGCCTGGTGCCTGCCAGGAGCAGGACAGAGCAGCAACAGCCATGTCCGATGGCGAGCTGCCTCTCTTTGTGCCTATTACTGCAAACCAGCTTGGAAGACGCTGTAAATCATCAGCCGGCACAAAAAGGGACAAACATGCGCATGAGTGCGCACAATCACAAATCTACACCCATACTATAAACATGCAGACAGAGACGAGCATTCGCACACATCTAATTTGTACTTGTGTTATGTGTTTGTGAGCCGAGTTATTTTAGGATTAAAGTGTTTTGCTTTTATTATAACAAAGTCTTGCAGTAGATGCACACATTATTGCTTTCAGACTACCACGTGCACATGTTCATGTGCATCACAAATTGCAGCTGACACACACAGTCCTCCTTTTTCTCTGTTGTTGAGGCATAGGAGGGGAGGTCCTGTGTTTTAATTAAACTTGTAAGGGCCGTTGTGTTTGGGAAAACCATATTGGTGTTTGTGTTTCCTAAGTCCCTGCTTTCATTTTGGTTTACGACCCCACTTTGAACTGGGTCCCAGCTCCCCCACAATGAACTTTCCAGACACTGTGGCACAGAAGTGTCTGTGACAGGACACTCCTCCTATCGTCCATTGGTCACTTTTGATGAGCATTTCATGGATTTATTTTCAGTTTTTTCAAACCCATAGTCAATAGTGTTCCTCTTTTTGGGTTTGCGTGATCATGAATCTTCAAGATATAGAAATAGAAAATTCATCCTTCTTCTAACAAACAAAATTCTCAACAACTCAGTGGCTGAGCTGAAATTGACCTCATCCTGCATCTAAAAAAGCCCAGAGACGCAGGCTGATGGATATAACCGGTCCTTCAGGGACAAACAAACAACTTCCTAAGCCACCACCACGGCCACTCCTCGGCAGCATGAACCTTCAAAAGAGAGAAAACAAGCTTGAAATACTTCCGTGCCTTATTTTTTTCCCTTGGTTTATGGCTTGAAAGTGGACCGAGATCCTGTGACATGTTACTTTGAATTTCCAACTGTTTGTGGGTTTTTGTTCATTGTTTAAGTGGTTGTTTGTATGTTGTCTTCATAATAATAATGATGATAATAATAATAAAAATAAGGGGCAGGGTCTTAACTTGATAGAATAAACCAGTAAAACACAGCTGTTAAACTACACAATATAATAGGATTTTACTTTGTTTATTAGCTATTTATGGAATATTACATTAGATTCAGTGTATAAATTATCATTAAACAGAAACATCAATTCTAAAACACAAAGTTTTATGGACCATATTTGTTGTATGATTTGTTAATAATCATTTATAACTGACAGAGGACAAAGGATAGACATAAGTCAACTGCTTCATACAGCATCAACTTGACATTCAAATTGACATTTTGCGTTGAAAAAAACTTTATTTATATGTTTGTAGATATGATGAAACCACTCTTATATTCCTCTATTCAGTATAAGGCTACAGCCAGTAGCTCTGTAGCTGAGCTTAGCTTAGCATAAAGACTTTAAAACATGGCAACAGCTAGCTTGAATTGTTTTTTGTATACATTAAACAAATGAGATACAACATGTTAATTGGTGAGCTTAGTAGCTGGTAGGCGGCCTGCCGTGGCCTCTGGACATAGCCAGGCTAGCTATTTACTCCCTGTTGCAAGTCTTCATGCTAAGCTAAGCTAACCATTCTCTGACCGTAGCTTCATATCTACTGTACAGACATGAGAGCAGTATCAATGTCTGATCCAATGCTGAGCAAGAAAGCATATAAGCATATTTCCTTAAGTGTCTAACTATTTATTGAAATACTAATAACTTTTTTATGCGCCTCCAGCAATTCTTGTCCTTTTTTGTAGGGTGGTAAATTTGACAAATTTTCAGATAACGGACCATCCAATATCTCAACTTCAACATCATGTTTTGCTTCAGTCCCAAAATTATTCTGTGAACTAATATTTTGCGTTGAGATACCAATTGCAGAAGAAGCAGAGAACAGTTTTATCATTGTGATCCTAATAAAGTTTGAAGTTCTCTTACATCTGTCTGCTCAAATGCTGTTGGAGCAGCTGGAAAATGGGATGTTTCTTCACAGAGTTGGGATCTCAACAAACAAATTTAATCAGAAAAGATCTCCTGTAATGCATTAAACATCACAAAATAATAGTATGTAACAATTTTGGGATGGATAGTTCTACAAAAAGGACAGACAATACTGGTCGAATAAGACTTTGCAGTGGAAAATTCCCAGGCCAAGTTTAGAACCAAGCCATGAGCGAAGTGAGGGAAGAGGGTGAAGATTTGGGGTTAGGGAGAGCGGGGAATGTGGACGCTGGGTGGATGTTAGTGGGTTTTTGAGGGAGGAGCTGCTGGTTTGTGCAGAGACAGCTTGCTGTGAGACTGCTCACTGCAGTTCCTCCTTAATTACAGCTCTACTGGAGGACAAGGCCAGGCATGCTATGTGTGTAAGAAAAATTCACACATACATATGTAGTCGTTACAAGTGCAAGCTTGAGCAAAGGATTTGTGTCCTTTTGAGCAAATCCCAATTTAACTCACATTATCAAAGCATGTAGGTCTGTTTAAACACAGTGTGATCACACATATCTTATCATCAATCTGAATATCTATCAATCACAGATTTTTCCACCATATAAAATATTTTTGATCTGTGCAAGGATGAACTATATCCATTGGGGATACAGTTTGAAATCTTTCAGCAGCTTTTGTTATTTTCTCATTTAATTTAAATGCAACTTGTGCTTTACAGATTATTTATTATTTTTTTTGAATATTTGAATCCTCATAATCTTCTAATCAACTGAACTACATCTACTTCCACTCTATGCATTAGAGACAGCCTATAGCTTTCTGACCTAAGTAAGTTGGAAGCTGCTTGGTAGCTAGCACAACATCAACCTAGCATTGCTTCTGCAAAGGGTTATTTTGGGAGTCCATAATTACAAAGGAGGGACTGACTCTGGGTCTCAACAGCTCACCCGCAGCAAGCACACTCACAACTGGCAAGGTTAGCTTCAGAGCCACCCAGCTTTACTGTAGGTTAACGGTGCTTGGCTACAGAAACAGGGTTGTGCTCTAACCTAAGGTTTAGTTAACAAACAAATACAGTATATCACAAAAATTAGTACACCCCACATTTTTGTAAATTTTTGATCGTACCTTTTAATGTGACAACACTGAAGAATTGACACTTTAATACAATGTAAAGTGGTGAGTGTACAGCTTGTATAACTGTGTAAATTTGCTGTCCCCTCAAAATAACACATCACACAGTCATTAATGTCTAAACTTCGGGCAACAAAAGTGTACACCAAGCTGGTGGATGTTAGAGACCTTGTGCTCCTCCACCTTTCGTTTGAGGATGCTCAGCTCGGTTTAGGTCTGGAGACATGCTTAGCCTGTACCCTCAGCTTCTTTAGCAAGGCAGTGGTCCTCTTGGAGGTGTGTTTGGGGTTGTTATCATGTTTGAATACTGCCCTGTGGCCCAGTCACCGAAGGAAGGGGATCATGCTCTGCTTCAGTATGTCATAGTAAATGTTTGCATTCATGGTTCCCTTAGTGTTCTGTAGCTCCCCAGTGCAAACAGGACTCATGCAGTCCCAGACCCTGACACTACCTCCACCATGCTTGATTGTAGGCAAGTCTTTGCACTCCTCACCTGGTTGCCGCCACACACGCTTAACACCATCTGAACCAAATAAGTTGATCTTGGTCTCATCAGACCACAGGACATGGCTCCCGTAATCCATGTGCTGAGTCTGCTTGTCTTCAGCAAACTGTTTGCGGGCTTTCTTGTGCATCATCTTTAGAAGAAGCTTCTCTCTGGATGACAGCCATGCAGACCAATTTGATGGTGTGTGCGGCATATGGTCTGAGCACTGACAGGCTGACCCCTCACCCCTTCAACCTAATATGTCTAGTCCCCAAAGACAACCTCTGGATATCAAGCTGAACATGTGCATGTGTCGACTTTGGCGAGACCTATTCTGAGTGGAACCTTGTCCTGTTGAACTGCTGTATTGTCTTGGCCACCATGCTGCAGCTCAGTTTCAGGGTCATCTTATATGCTAGGCCATCTTTACGAAATAATTTTTGAGCAAGAATTTATTTATTTTTTGTTTAGTTTTTTTTCCAGATCCTCATAAAGTTTTTTTGTCATGAGGTGCCATGCTGAACTTACAGTGACCAGTATAAGAAACTAGGAGAGAGATATAATATATAATATATCTATTTTATTGTGTGTGTGTGTGTGTGTGTGTGTGTGTGTGTGTGTGTGTGTGTGT
>JAPMOB010251949.1:0-31702 GCA_029875015.1 Lepomis gibbosus
CACCTAGCCCCCCTCCCAAGCCCATCACGCCACCTCCGCCTCCTAAGGTCTTTGTTTCAGTGGGTTGTCAGACCGAGTACGACCCCATCTTCCCACCAATGCAGGCACGGATCACCTCATACTGTCTTCCCACCTTCTATCAGCCACTTTCCTTTACACATTGAGTTGTTTTACTTGCGTGTGTTTGCAGGTTATTTGGCTCAAGCAGTTGCAATGTTGTATGCAACTCTGTATTTATGTGAGCTATATAATTTGTCTGGTCATTGCCTCTGTTTTTGACCACTAGTGTCCATTCATGGCAAGTTGCAACAGGTAACCTCTAAAAGCTTTGTCTGAGATCCAGTCAGTTCAGGTTATGAGTGGTGGTGAGTCCCTTTTCTAATTCTGACATCTGACGGTGCCAAGGGCTGTGAGTTCAGAGTGGAGAGGAGAATTTAAGAGCTTACAGGCATGAAGAGTGAAACCCCCCGCTTCCCCCGCCATGTTCCCGTTACACTAACTGTCCTGCCATGCGCAGGAATGGTAGGCTTGCAGTGCAACTGAAACCTAATCTGCCACATGACAGCACAGTTACCACCACAATTATAGCATCTCCCACAGGACTTCCGTCAACAGGTCCCACTAGGTTAGAAACCAGCATGTTGAAGTTGAATGCCATGTACTGTCACCTCTTTTAGAATCTATGGTGTCTTTTTTGGAGTACTTTTGGTAAAGATTTGTAGAGTAGGATATTGATATGATTACAAGAGTATAATTGCATTCAGGTCAAAGGTGCGTGAGATGCCTTGGTCAAAGGTAAGTTAGGTCATTTTGTGTGTGTGTGTGTGTGTGTGTGTGTGTGTGTGTGTGTGTGTGTGTGTGTGAGGGAGCAGAGGCGCTATTTTCTCTCTCAGAGGAATGTAAGAGTCATGAAGCTCCAATAACCACATCATCTAAAAAGGTCTGTGTTTGCTTACATTACAGTAGCCGGACACATTCACACACAGTGTTGATATAAGAAAGTCTTCATCAAAGACTGTAGACATGCATTAGGGTTAATGATGAGAATATATTTTGTCCATGGCTTGTCTTGGTATTTTCTCTCTGTCTGAGCTCTGTCTAGCTGAAAGAGGAGACCGCCATCTAAATTGTTCACTTGTCGTACTACCAGCAATTCAGGGAGAGAATATTGTAGCAAAACAATTACAAAGGTATTAACTTGAAATAATTATGTTAGGTTAAAAAATATGTAATATGTCAAGGAGGTAAGTCCAAAAAAAATATCCAAAATGATGACAACATATGCTGAACACAGGAACAGTTTTCATTAGATCCATGCAAACAGTTATGTTACAAACTATGACTGCAACACTAACCGAGGATCTGATTCAAGACCGCTGCCTGCCATACCCTTCCGCAAAGAAGTATGAACTGCAATGCTGTTTATCAAAGTGTTTTGTCAACCTGTCATAAATCAGAATGATATAGTGAAGCCACTTTGGTCTTCCATCTCCGTCAGATCCAGTCCCAAGGAAAGACTTCTCCCACCGGTCCCACCAAACCCGCCAACAAGCTGGACAACATGCTGGGAAGCCTGCAGTCAGACCTCAACAGACTCGGGGTCCAGACGGTGGCTAAAGGTGTCTGCGGAGCCTGCAAAAAACCCATTGTTGGGCAGGTAATGATAACACTAAGTCATATACTCATTTCAATAAGACTTCAGTTGGTGCACATAATGAATTTTATTTTGCATGCTTGTAGATACGTGCACACATGATTTCTGTGGTATATACTACAAAATGCTTTTTTTGTTGTTGAAAATGTGAGGAAAGGAAGATTTCAGACAGAGTAAGACAGGCTGCTCCACACATCTCAGGCTGTGCTGATTGCTTAAGGTCTAAGCCAGTCAATCTATTAACAATTCAGCTGTTACTTAACAGGCAACCAATAAGTGCACTATAAAACGTGAAGCTTTTATTCTGTGTTTTATTGCATTTACCTACTTACTTACTTTGAGACTTCTGTTTAAGCACATACATATTATTTTCTGTGAATCATGATCCAGCTGACATTGAGTGCGATGATTTTGAAAATATAACCATAAATGTGTAAAATGGTCAGACTTTAAACATTGAGTCATAAGTCCTGCAGTTTGCAGCATCCTCTTAGCTTCTTGCATGCAAGCCTGCAGCGATTTTCTCTGCTGAGCCAGGTCTTTCCCTTAGACGCTCATTTCAATTTAATGCACTGTGTCTCCCCACACCAGGTGGTAACTGCCATGGGCAGAACGTGGCACCCCGAGCACTTTGTGTGCACCCACTGCCAGGAGGAGATAGGCTCCAGGAACTTCTTTGAGCGGGATGGGCAGCCTTATTGTGAGAAAGACTACCACAGCCTGTTCTCACCACGATGCCACTACTGTAATGGACCCATACTGGATGTTAGTAATGCATACATTAACACACACACACACACACATACACACTAGCCTGTGTACCATGGTTGGGTAGATAATGATATTTATTTATTCATAACTTAATGGATTAAGGCCTTACTGGAAAAATCACTACATGTTGGAAATTGCCTTTATTTCTCAAGCAGACACTAACAGTTGATTAGTCAGGCATCTGCACACACGTGTGCGCGCACACACACACACACACACAGACAGATAGATGCAGTACAAGTGAAGGGACTTCTAGATGCCTTGCACAGACTAACCAATCCGTATGTCCATTTCACTGTATGCTATTCTCCTCGCTCATCAGCGCTCAGTCTTATCCTCATAGTGACACACTCCCATCGGGGGGTTTTCAGCCTTTGCTCTTACACACACACGCACGCACGCACGCACGCACGCACGCACGCACGCACGGCACACACACACACACACACACACACACACACACACACACACACACACACCATACAAACAGTGCCAGAGATACTGGAAGGGAAGTAGACAGTGGACATTAACCTGGAGAAAGGCCAACATTAGTCACTGCCAAGGTTTCCTAATTCACTACTTTCTCTCAGTCATTTGTGACTTTGACAATGGTTTACAGTCAAACCTTGCTTTTAGGGTTTTTACTAGGGGTTTAGGAGGGATTGTACAATCTAGGACTGAGGGAAACACTACAATTTTCAATTCTGAATAAAGAAAATCATAAAACTAAATATTTAATGCTGGACTGTATATATACATGTTTATATTTAATTGTGTCAAACATCTAAGTTGATTGTGATTTCCTCATTTGTTTTATAATTTATCTTATTTATATGCAGTATTTTCATCCCTTGTTGTAATATTTTCAATTTAGTTGCTCTGTATCTAAAAGAATATCTATATGAATGATGAATGCTTGACATTGCCCCACCTAAAAAAAAAAACAGTTTTTCAACACTGCACCCCCTGGTGGAAAAGCCAAGAATCACTTGTGCTTGCTAACAGTGGTTTAGAGTGAGTAATTCTTGCCCTGCTGCAGAACCTTAGCAGGTGGGGATGTTGTGAAATCTTGTGCTACTCAAACAGTATGACTGTGCTTGCAGCTGAAGCTGAATGCTATCAGGCCTGGAAAACACGCGGTAACAGTCATAGCATTCCTGCACCTCCCACATCCCCTCTGTGGACTTTGCCTGCCCTCTGACTTTCTGTTGTTAGTTTCTCCCATAATGACAGGCTTACATGTCTATAATGTATGTTTCTTTTAGAGCAACGTGAGGGATCACCTTTTTCACGATAAATTTTTGCCCCCTCCTTTTAGGCAGGAAGTGAATGATTGACAGTTTGTTTCTCCTTTGTTTCACAGAGAGTAGTGACTGCTTTGGACAAGACTTGGCATCCAGAGCACTTCTTCTGTGCCCAGTGTGGAGCCTTTTTCGGACCAGAAGGTATCAACTGCTCATCAATTAATAGCACCTGGCTTTTGTAGAAAAAGCAGTGTTAAACTTTGATTATTATTAAAAGAAGCCTACAGTGAGTCACTGTGTGTCTTTGCTGCCCTCTAGGTTTCCATGAGAAGGATGGAAAAGCATTCTGCAGAAAGGACTACTTTGACATGTTTGCCCCTAAATGCGGTGGCTGTGCCCGTGCCATCCTGGAGAACTACATCTCTGCTCTAAACTCACTCTGGCACCCTGAATGCTTCGTCTGCAGGGTGAGTCACTTGACACATCTGTAATGTATCTGGAAATACTACTTTGTGTCAACCGATCAGCATAAATTCTACCTCCTCTCTTTTGATTTTCCAGGAGTGCTTCACGCCATTCATAAATGGCAGCTTCTTTGACCACGAGGGCCAGCCGTACTGTGAGTCGCACTACCACGAGCGACGCGGCTCTCTGTGCTCCGGCTGCCAGAAGCCCATCACCGGCCGCTGCATTACTGCCATGGGCAAGAAGTTCCACCCTGAGCACTTTGTGTGCGCTTTCTGCCTCAAGCAGCTCAACAAAGGCACCTTCAAGGAGCAAAATGACAAGCCCTACTGCCAAGGATGCTTCATTAAACTCTTCAGTTAGACTATGTGTTTGCGTATAAATGTGTGTGCACACGCGTCGACACATTTATTTACGTGCCTGAATGCACGTGTGGATGAGTGTGCACTCAAATGTCTAGCATGTATGAGTCAGTGAAGTGTTTTTCTGAGTCTGTGATCACATCACAAGGGTGAGAAATGTCTCTGACCATTGACCCTTCACTCTGAAGGGACTTCCTTGGCTGTCCAACCTCTCAGGCTTGGCATTTCACACTTTTGCTAAGGACGTTTTTAAACAGAGCCCAAAGAGATTTTAATTTAGCGTTGTATTCCTGTGTGCAGCAAAGAAAATACATTAATTTTCCCTTGTGTGTATGTACAGAAGCATATCAGGGCCAAATTAGAAGCCCTGATTTGTAAATGATTTTATTTCCCCATTGCAGGGCAAGACCTTGCACCATATGGTGGTTTTGTTTGATTGCATGGACCATGGAGAGTTGACTTAAGCGGTTTCAAAATATGTTGAGTGTTAAATACCCAGTGCTTGGCCATTGAGCGCTGGAATACTCTATGAAAAAGATGTATTTTTCTAGCTTTGGAAACTATTGAGGTGCCATTTAAAATGAAAACAGTCCATGTGTACATGCACACAGACACACACTGAACTTCTTCAATTCTTTAAAATAGCAGTTCAAACTCTTTGCACACTCCAACCACAGATCTCTTGATGAGACCATCTTAAGGTGCGTTTTACAGGTGTCAGCAAGATATTAGCTAGCCCTTATTTTTCTACTGTTTTACTATGAAAATGAACCCAGATGCTTTCTCAGTTTCAGCATACATTACATTCACATTTGTGGTCTTCTATTTTTTCCCAGTGGAAGTGAAATCAAACATTAGAAAGTAACCACATTGAACTTTTTCCCCCTGTAGCAACTTGGAAGTTTGTTTTTACTTCCCTACTGCAGACGGTTGCGACGAATGATGACAAAAAGTAGGTCAATAAGGATAGTAAATGTACAGTGGTTATAAATGCTGAACTTGTGGTGCAATTTAAAACAAGCCAAGACAAAGTTAATTGTATTCTCCAGTTTAAAAGTGGAGATTTCACTGCTGTATGTGCCCACACAGAATAAATTCAGAAGAATTCAATTTAGGATTAGAAGCATGGTTTCATTTATGTGGAGTTTAATCAGCACTAGCTGCCAGTTGCTGTTACAATCAGAATCTAAATTTATATACCTGTAATATGCTCGACTTTGTGACGGAGCTGTGTTTTGTCACTGTTTTTGATGAATCTAGAGATATTTTTTAGCTGTTTGGGCTCACACTGATATGCAAGGAGCTGGCTCTATTGACATGTAGGCTAACAATAGTTTGCCCTGTTGTCACAAACACGCACCAGCCTGGATTCCAGCGTGTCAGACTTCCAAGGAAACGCAGCCCTTATCATTTTTGTTATGAGTCGTGAACTGTGACCCTGCTGTCTGAGTTGATATCAGCGCTTGGCTCACTGATGGAAGCTGGATGTTAGTGTTAGCTGGTCAGGAATCAGAATACGACACAGAGTCCGGGCCAAGCCTTTAGCAAAATCTATGTAATTACTCATTTCATTTTTATTTTACTTGCAGCTCTGTTTTGCCACATATGAGGCAATGTGTTGTTGTTTTTTTGACAATGTTGCTTGTCTTTTGATTTTGATCAATAGGTGTGCAAGGAGGGAATACACAGTATTCACATTGATCGTTTTACTTTGAGGGGATGTTTGCTCTTGTGCCATATGTGTCAATGCAATAAGGTCTTATACACTGTGGAGATCTCAACCTTTCCTGTGATTGGACTCTTTATGGGCTGAACTCTGGGAGAGGCTTCATCTGCTGTGGTGCATTTTAACTCTGAACACCCAAAAGTTTACACTGTAATAGAAAAGCCAAGGAGAAACCATCTGTCCTGTGTCATTCAGGAGACAGCATGGCGTACATTTGTAGCTGATTCAGATTTACAGGAAGTAGCAGGGGGAAATGAACAGTTAATTTAGCCCCATGTATATTTATCTGCATACAGTATACTGCCTTATAGTTTTTGCTTCTGTCAAAGAGTTCATGAGAGAAAATTCAAGCCTTCTACTGTTGAGGAGATTATGTGGACTTTGCTTTATAAACAAGAGACATTCATGCCATCTTCTACCATTTGAACTGTCTCATGAGCCATAAATGTTACTGGCTCTTTGTGTAGGTGGGGTGTAAGCTTATGGGTCCTCATTACTGACTGATTATTATAACTGCTGCAAATAAAATAAGTACTTTATTTCTGGCATTTTTTTGTCTGAAAAGTTATTTTGTGGTTTCCATTTTCACCCATACCTTTACTATTCAGTGTTTTTGTGTTAAACCAGATCTTTGGCACACGGTATTTTCACAAAGAATTATAACACACTAAGTAGAAGCAATCAGCTTTGAGTTTTTTTATATGATTTGCAAGACTGAAGCAAATAGTTCACAGTAATTTTAGTGATGTGTGAATGAATAGAACATGTCGCTATCTTCTTAATTATTTATGACCCCATACATTTATTTTGTGACCCCTTGTCAGGGGTTGAACCCAGGTTGGGAACTAACGTTAACAGTGGGAACTGTGGCAAGGTGCTACAGATGCCCAAATCAGGTTGAAAATAAAACTACACAGTAAAGCTCAGTGAGTGCAATGTGATTTTTATGTTTTATTAGTTTCCAATAAGTACCCATTTAAATTATATTGAAAATCAAAACCCCAGACAATAATTTGATCCCAACTCGTTCTCCACTGGTCAAACAATAATGTCTACAATCAGACTGGCCTGTTAAAATGAAGTAGTTCAATACACCTGACAAACACAAGGACAAGACAACACATCTCTCTGGCGTGGAGAGGTTGTGACCTGAAGTCTGTACTCTGTGAGCGCTCGGAGCTTGCCAGCGAGCTCAGAGAGTTGTGGGCGGCTATCAATAATCTCCAAGTACTCCAGGTCCTGCAGTTGGTGAAGGTGTAGGAAATCTTTTTCTGGTACATGTTCATGGCGAAGTTTGAGACTTTTGAGCTTTGGAAAAAGTTGTGGGATTTGAGCTGTGTGAGCTCCCAAATGTGAAGGCCAGGGATCGATGTGGAGGTGCAGGAGATTTGGCACCTGTGCTGCTATGGCTGCCATGTCCACGGAGGATAATCCTGCAACACGCAGTGTGAGACTGGTCACTGTGGCTGGAATGGAGGTGACATACTTCTTAACAGGTGGGCCCTTGACAATGACCAGGGTTGACAGTTGAGGGAGATCACTCAGCCATGTTTTCAGGTGACCCACAGGTGATGGCTGCCTTTGGGGCATCTCCTGACCCGAGTGACTGTAGAAAACAGCAAGACTCTTCAGGCCAGGCATCAGCTGCATTGCATCTTCTGGTAATGGATGCTCCATGCAGCTGATTAGTTCCAAACTGGACAAGGCTGGGACACCAGCTTGTCCATGTGCTTCTCCAAAGGATCTGGGAATATTGTGAGGGGCGAACAGCATGTGCATAATGGACAATGAGAGGTGTTTCATCTTAGGCAGGCAGTTAAGTAAGGATTGAAGCATCCAAATTGGTTCCTCAGAGATCCCAATCTGATGACAGACCAGGTGTGTCAGATTTGCAAACTGGGAGACAGCAGAAATGAAGATACCCATTGCTGTAGTGGGTAATTTAACATCACACATGCTAAGGTGGGTCAGCTGCTGGGGTCGGCAGACTGTGGAAGGATCTAGCAGAAGAGAAGTGCGACAGTTTCTAATGGCCAGACGCTTCAAATCTGGAAAGTCCTTTAAGCAGTCGAGGCTCGCTTGGGAGCTTTTGTCCATTACCACTGTGGTGAGGGAAGGAAGGGACAGGGCAAGCTGCTTCCAGTCCTTAGCTTTGCTGCTCCTCACCACCACACTGGTGACTCTTCTGCGGCGGAGACTGGCCCAGAACTGACTGTTGTATGAGCCATACTGAAAACTCAGAACTACTGACCAGTCTTTCCAAAGAGATCCATGGTCCACAAGTTTTTTGAAATACTTGCAGGACGCCCGGACGCTAAACTTGTCTGCCGCTGACAGATAGCCAAAAACGTGGTTCCAGACCTCTGACGGAAGCTGCAGAGCCGACGGTAGCATTGCTTTGCTCTAGATATGTTAGCTAACTACATATATATGGATATAACACCGGTATTTACTTTGCGAGTTATCATAACCTTAAACCCTGGTCGAAAGAAATATCTTTCTTTACTCCCAGACTACTGCTTTTGGTTGACACGGGATCTGCTTCGAGTGACTCGTAGGCTGTAGTGAGATGAATTCTTCTTATTGGCTAGTGTGGCAACAGAGGTGATTGACACAGCAACCATCCAATAGTGATTTATCTGACGCCCGTAACTCCAATGTGATTGGTCACCTTTTTGGTATATATTCTCCTCGCGACCATGATCTTCCTCTTTCTTTCACGCGACCCTTTTGAATAAGGTGAGGGTTGTCTTTCGCGCTTTCAGAAAACGGAGATACTAATATTTAAGATAAATCTTATCATTTTTTATGTTTATAAAATAAATCGTCTATAGGACCTTCAAAGATGTATGTCCCCTTTTTAAGGTGTGGTTGTGACTTAACGTTAAGCTAGCGCGGCCTGTTCTTAGCTAGCCTGCGGTTAGCCTGCTAACGTTAGCTGTCGACCACATGTCAGGATATACAGGATATATAAAATTGTCTTTTACTGTTGTATATCTAAACTACTATATTGTTTCATTTTTGGTGTGTAGGTACTACCTTGTCTTTAAACCAGCTGTTAAGCGATCCTTGGAAGCACTGCAAAGATGCCCAGGGAAGACAGGGCCACGTGGAAGTCCAATTATTTTATGAAAATCATCGTAAGTAGGACTTGACTTATGTAAGTTCATATTCACATAATCTTATCATTCTGTTTATAGTATATATTTCATTATGCACACATATAGAACTTCCAGTCTACAGAGATTTGCCTGTGTTGACTTAACGTTACTTTGCTCTTTATTTGTAGCAACTTCTGGATGACTATCCAAAATGCTTCATTGTGGGTGCAGACAATGTGGGCTCCAAGCAGATGCAGACCATCCGTCTGTCTCTGCGTGGCAAGGCTGTGGTGCTGATGGGTAAAAACACCATGATGCGCAAAGCCATCCGTGGCCACCTGGAGAACAATCCTGCTCTGGAGAAGTAAGTTTACTGTTTCTGATACTTCTGCTTCTCTGAACCACCCGTTTTTAGATAGCAGGATAAGTTACAATGCAGCTTGTGTGGTACTGCTTTGTCGTTCCCCCTGCAAACAATAACCTGTTTCCTCGCTATACCTGTCTGTCAACATCTTGACTGCCAGGGACGTAAGGTTTCAGACATTAACAACTTTAGAAACAGCAATTTTGCTTACATATCTAACAGCTGATCTCATGGTTTCACAGGCTCCTGCCCCACATTAAAGGAAATGTGGGCTTTGTCTTCACCAAGGAGGATCTGGCTGAGGTCAGGGACCTGCTGCTCGCCAACAAGGTAAAAGCCAAACAGAAATATGACAAGACAACCACTTGGTGTGCTTCTAGTTGTACATCCAGTGTCTCTAGATTGCTGCTGAAGTCATTTTGAAGCATGACATCTTTATAGATATACACTTGCATCATTAGATGACCTTCAGGTAAGTACACATAGTTACAACTTGGAAAAGTCTCTAACTGAATAATTCAACATTATTCAGCAGTAAGGGCAAGCACATGACTTCTAAAGGTGGTGTGCAGCAGCAATAAGTAACACTCTAGCAACCAAGCTGATCGGTACAGTCAGTGTTACACTGTCAATGTGCAGGATAAGTTACAATGCAGCTTGTGTGGTGCTGCTTTGTCGTTCCCCCTGCAGATAGTAACCTGTTTCCTCGCTATACCTGTCAGTCACCATCTTGACTGCCAGGGACGTAAGGTTTCAGACACTGATACAGAAAAAAGAACAATCCAACTTAAAACTTGTTGAGCCTCCAGAAACCATTTCAAACCTGCCCCTAAGATGCAAGTCAGGCAAAATGTCACACTAAACTGTTATAAACTCTATACCTCAGGTACCCGCAGCTGCCCGTGCTGGAGCCATTGCTCCTTGTGATGTGACTGTACCAGCCCAGAACACTGGCCTGGGTCCTGAGAAGACCTCTTTCTTCCAGGCTCTGGGTATCACAACCAAGATCTCCAGGGGAACCATTGAAATCTTGGTGAGTTTAAAAACTGTTACTGATAGTTGGTATTTCACTGACACACAGGACATCCTGTTGAAGCAACTGTTCAGCCCACAGTGAAACGCATGGATGTTGATGCAAACAGAACATCTAGCAAAATGTTTGCATCAGTAACTAACCAGTATTTCTGTCCCCAGAGTGATGTCGGTCTGATCAAGACGGGTGACAAGGTTGGTGCCAGCGAGGCCACACTGCTCAACATGCTGAACATCTCGCCCTTCTCCTTCGGCCTGATCATCCAGCAGGTTTATGACAATGGCAGTGTTTACAGTCCTGAGGTGCTCGACATCACTGAGGCTTCTCTGCATGCCAGGTTCCTGGAGGTGAGAAGTGGTTGTGTAACAGTTCTTTACACTACAACTAATTTAATAGGATCACTTAAGTCATGCATGTTTCCAATTGTTGTGCATATATAAATTAGTGCGTTAATAAAAATTCTTGTGAATTCTTTAGGGTGTGAGGAACATTGCTAGCGTGTGTCTGGAGATTGGCTACCCCACTTTGGCCTCTGTACCCCACTCAATCATCAATGGCTACAAGAGAGTCCTGGCTGTCGCTGTTGAAACAGACTACTCCTTCCCCCTGGCAGACAAGGTATACACATCTGAAAGTAACTGATCCCATTAGTTAAACTACAGGATACATTTAGTTGAAGCCTGTGCAGTGATGAATTAATCACCCTGCCAAGAGCAACATGTGTTCAGTGTTTCTCATCAGTGAGGGATGCTTCTTTTCAGACAGCCCTTTAAATATTAAAGTTGTCCTGGAGCCTTTAATGTGAGAATATGTTGCACCAAGAAACTACTTGGTGTAACTGGAAAACTAACATCATACACTTTTTTTGTCCTCAAAGGTCAAGGCCTTCCTGGCAGACCCATCTGCTTTTGCTGCTGTCGCAGCACCTGCAGCTGCTGCTGAAACTGCTGCAGCTCCAGCAGCTGCTGCCAAGGAGGAGGCAAAGGAGGAATCTGAGGAATCAGATGATGACATGGGCTTTGGTCTGTTCGACTAATCCAAATACAGTGAACAGAATATGAGTTAAACAAGACCATGATTCAATAAAAAAGTCTCTGTAGCTATGTGCCTTGTGTGGATTTTTTCTTAGTTTAAGTGGGATGGCTGCATGTTTTAGAATTGATACTGAATGTGTGGAGACTGAGTGAAAACGGAGCACACTGATTTGCCGATCTTGTGTAAAACTAGTAAACTTGTACCTTGTGCCAAATTCTGCTTGCCTGTCAAGGACTGCATGCACCTCTTGTGCAGTAACAGTCATTTATGCTGAGAAAAGGGGATGTGAGTCTCAGCAGGTAGTCTGCATCTGTTCTGGAGAATTATGCATCCACTTTAAGATACATTTCAGACTCTGCTGTGAACATTGATCAAACGTGGTCATCACATATTTGCTGAATCTAAATGACTGCTGCTTCTAAGTTTAGTACAAAATTAACTACTGTAAATGTTCACAAAATATATAGTATGAGCACTGAATCTAACGAAGGATATAAATTGGAGGTGCACGCTATTCTCAGCAGGTATGCAAAAGTAGGCATAACACCTGACTTGTGTTGAACGGAGGTGCTCAAAGCAGGTCCATCAATCCACTGTCTGGGTTCAAAGGTAATCGAAAAATGCAGGGTTACTAAGTGCTTTTTTTCCCCCGAGGAGCACTAAAGACTTTATGGGCGTGTCTGCCTTCAAAATAAAACCGCTGCTGTAAAATTCTATGTATTCTGCTTTTTATATACAGTCTATGGTATTCTGCCAATTTCGTGAGGCATGATAAATGGATGAGAACATAGATAAATTTATACTGATAAAGCAAAGCAGCACAATGAAAAGCTACACATTTTATTGTCTATTAAGAACTTGCGTCGTACGTCAAACAACTAAAAACTGTTGGTGAGTGGCCATGAATTACACCAGCAGCCTGACTGTGATATCCTGTCTGGTGTTCATAAATTGTTTCAGTGGGGCTTTTGATTACATTTGGATGAGAATGACTAAGAGTACTATATTTGGCTGATTTGTGTTGCATCTTTAAAACAACGCTGTGAAGTTTCAAATTCTATATGAAAATGTCTTTTGTGGGCAAATAATTCAACAACTTTGTTTATTATGAGTCTAAATGTTGGTGGGCAGATAAATGTTAAAGTGGAAGTATATCTACATGAAGTTCCCAGCAAGCAAAGACACAGAAAATATATCCATCTACACATTGTTAGTAATGTTTTATTGCATTTGATAAATCGGAATCAGTTTTATTTCAGTATTTTTTACACGTACATATTTTGCTTTCCCATTCTGGTGCATAACAATAAATATAGTAGATGGAAAATATGAGATAAAGCAAATACTTCAGGTCAAATAAGATAAAAAATATTAAAGATTATGTACAATCGCAATCAATTGATCTACGCAAAGGACAGTTTTATTGTGAAAACAAAGGACGGGCTGGTGGAGCATTGGTGCGCAGCCGCAGTACCACCACGGGAATCGTCCACTATGGCTGAGGTAAGGGGGTTTGGGATTTTAATTTTAAAAGATCGATGCGTGATTATGTCCCTGGATATTTAACATATTATGGTAATTTATTGATTTGGGTTATGATACAGGCTAACATTGTCATATTTTCCAGCGGCGTTGATTGACCAGCAAAACGTAAGCTAACGTGTTGTTAGCTAATGGATCGTAGTATTGAACGATTGTCTAATATAACAGTGTTTTAACAGTTATATTAACAGTGTCAGCATCACATAGATGGTAACTGTCAACTGTCAGCGGAGTGAGAAGGAAGAAATGTTTATGTTGTAGTAGCTATTAGCTTTTTAACCACGTTAGCATATAACTAACGTTATAGACCTGTGTAACATTAGCATGAGCGACCTGGTTACTCTTCATGAAAGACAGCCTTGTTTTTCTAGACCCACAGCTTACAGGACCTCCAGCAGCCCGCTGTCTCCTCCAAAGTGTTTGTTCAGAGGGACTACAGCTCAGGAACCATCTGCAGGTTTCACACCAAGTTCCCTTCTGAACTTGAGTCACGGGTATGTGCAGCGTTTACATGGGCGTTATGATGGTTGACTGAATGTTAAACTATTGTGTGTAATGTCTGAACTTTGGGTTACAGCTTGATAAGCAGCAATTTGAGGAGACCATCCACACCCTAAACAACCTGTATGCGGAGGCAGAGAAACTCGGGGGGAAGTCTTATTTGGAGGGCTGCCTGGCTTGTCTGACTGCCTATACGATCTTCCTCTGTATGGAGACACACTATGAAAAGGTAAAACTGCTCCAACGTTGTTTATATCATCAGCTTATGCTTTTATCTCTGGTGGGTCTGACAGATCTACATCTCATCATTTATCTTACCTGTGTGTGCACTGTCTGTCGCTCTGTGTGCAGGTGTTGAAGAAGATCACCAGGTACATTAAGGACCAGAATGAGAAGATATATGCTCCCAGGGGCTTGCTGCTGACTGACCCCATAGAGAGAGGCCTCAGAGTTGTATCCTTCGCCTGGCTTATGTCAGATAAATTGCATTATCACCAGGGCTAATTAATGGAGTCATTATGTATGTTGTCATACCGTACAAGTATGTTTGTGTTTTGTTGTTTTTGTAGTTCTACATAGCAGCACATTACCATGTCCACATTGTGATTATTGATGATTGTGATACAAAGAGGTGGATCAGCTGTCAGCTTTTTGATTTTTAATTTTTTATTGCTCTTTGTCATGACTTATCTCCAGATCAGCCATAACTGTTCTATGCAATGTGTTGACATTTGACAGTAAACAGTTGGGTAGAAAAGTTATACTGATGTCAAATTAAGAGTACTACTAGGTGTTGATGATGTTGTCTAGCCCATTTATAAATAATTTCCTTACACACCACTTCTAAACTAACTAATGTCTTCTTAACCTTAGAAAATGCTATACTTGACTCCACAATGTTGGTAGTACATTTAAACATACCTTGTGCTTGTGCTTAGAAAAGGCGATTAATTATAGTTAATTATATAAGTAAAATGTAGTATTGTGCATTTCCCTTAACTTGCTATCTTCTAGGTTGAAATTACCATCTTTGAAGACAGAAGTATTGGCTCTGAAAGATAAAGAATTTTTCAGGTATGGTATTTTTAATTAACAATCAGGTCGATTGGAAGAGTCTTGGGAGCACTTATTTGATGTTTTTCTCTTAACTCAAGAAATCACAGTTATGATTAGGATTTTCCCAAAACAGATCTCCGAATGCTTTTAATTCCATCATTTCATAATGAGTGCTGCTCACTTAGCAGCACCACCTAGTCAAAATATAAATGAACACTGAAATCTTCATTGTCAATACTTGTTTCTTATTCTTGATGCTAACACAATTTTCTGCTTTCTTTCTACCTAACTGTATAGGGGGGAGAAACAGACACTCTTCATCTGTCTGGCAGCACACATGCAGACATCTGCTTCACCTGAATGGATGTATATAATTTTAATCTGATCCTTTTCTCTGTTATTTATAAGTACTCTATCGTCTGCCTATCCTTTTAAGTTTTGTAAATGTATTTTCATGTCTTTTTGTACATGTGTCGATGTGTATAAATCATGCCCTAGGTGATTCTGACCAGTCTTTCTGCCATTGTGACCATAATAAATGCAAGTGCAAATAAT
Source organism: Lepomis gibbosus (assembly GCA_029875015.1). NCBI lineage: Eukaryota > Metazoa > Chordata > Actinopteri > Centrarchiformes > Centrarchidae > Lepomis > Lepomis gibbosus. The sequence continues at coordinate 15,410 of JAPMOB010251949.1, forward strand.
ATAAAGTCACATAATGTGTAGTCGCCAAGAAGTGTTTCAGAAATTGATTGGGACGGAGTTGTTGTCACAGTCCATAAATAGTTATTCTTTCATGGGCAGTGTTCCACATTATTAACATGGTTAACAAAATACTGGTTGTAGCTTTTGTTGAGGCAGATGTTTTCATATCTGTGCGTGAATGTGATTATTTTTGGGGCGAGGGGGGGATCACGTCTTGTGAAACACATCGGAATTTCTGAACTGGATTTTTTAGTGACTTGTAAGATGGAGCATGTTTGCTGTTAACACAAAATAATAACATCACTGAGTACATTTTGAGATGTCTGTCTCTGTCGTGTACCATGCATAGTAAAACTGCAATCAGTTTCCTAAATCATAGTCAATGGTCCTGTCATTCAGTCTCTACCTTGTGAACGTCCTCTCCCTTTCATTACCACAGAGACCTTTAAACACTCTGAGTTCCACAAATTATTGCGATATTTGGTGTTTGATACAACTGGTGTACTTTTCTTACACATGTTCTAAATAAAAAGCCTTTTCCTGAAGTCTGCAGAGCTCCTTGTGTTTGACCTTAAATAAAAACACAGTATTATTTGTGGGAAATGGATTCCAAAACAAGTTAATCGTTTTTTGAATAATTATTACCACATAAACTTAGAAACACCTGCAGTTTTTGCAGTATGGTTTACCTAGATTTGTAAGTGTCGCTTTTATTCTGAAAAACATCAGACCGGATGTTACTCCTTATGCCTCCGGAAGCTAAACAATGATGGCTAGCTGCTGAACCACTGCTGCCTGTGACTTAAATTGTAGTCCTTTGCGCTCATGTGAACAGCACCTCATTAAAGCAACCCAAGTCAAAATTGTCCACTTGAACCAAAACGGTAAGCCCAGTTGAATTACTACAAGCTTGAGCCAGCGACTAACCTCACGTGCGTTAACGTTAACCAAAGTCGGCTAACGCTAGCCTTGTTTAGAATTGTTAACGTTAGTTTTAGGGAGTTAAAACACACCAAACGGTAGATAGTGCTCACACGCAATTCGCATTTTGTTAATTCAGCTGTCGGTAATAAGTAAACTTCATCACTCTGTCCACAGGACCCACCCTTCTCTGTCCACCCTGGCGTCCCCGTCTTGATGGCATTTCCCGATAACCGTTATCTACCAAAGCATGAATGTCAGTTCGTACATCAGGTCAAGGATGAGCTGCAAACTTACCAACAGAAGAGCACCCGCAACAGGTAAGTTAACGGCCATTATGAAAATGGACCATATAAGTGGCCATTTTAACGTTTCTACAGTTTAGTCATGTGATTGTCTTAAACTCCTTTAACGAAACTTTATAGATGTTTGCTTGTCAGACAAAACGTTAACGTTATATTGTGAAGAACCCATACTCCATTGTGCATCTTCCGATCATCTTCCCAAAGACGTGCAGTCTTATAAATTACCGGGATATGCAATGCATTTATTCATCACAGTGTAACATGGACTCAGTTAAACTTCAGGGATATGATGTTAGGAAGCATAAGCGTTCAGTGACAATGAAAGTGACAACAGGTGCAATACGGAGGCAACAGCAAGACAACCCTCCAAAAGGAAATGGTTTTACAGGTAGTGGCCAAACACAATTACTCTGCTTATCCATGCTGGCTGATTGTTCTCTAGTTGTGATTTCGCTTCCGGTAGCACAAAACTGCACGAGGCTGTACCTGCAGCCCTGACTAACCTGGATAAACTGCCTTCCAGTACTTTGCATGTGAAAGGCTTTAAGTACTGAACAGGACATCTATTAGATACATTAAAATGTTAATTAAGTGCCTTTTAAAGAGATGTCTGTGAGGTTGTTTTCAAACAGGTTTACATGCACTTGTGTGTGACTGTGTTTGTACTAGTGCATCTTCTCACTGGCCCTGTTTTTTCCTGCTGTTGTAAAACAACTCCTGGTGTCAATGAGACTCTTTAAACAAAGGTTATCAACAATGACGTTAAAGCCTCAACGGCAAGTTTTTTTTATTAAAAATTAAGCGTCTGTCTAAAGAAAATCTGTTGTTAATGTCTTTTGCTGTTGTCATGCCCTCTGTGTCCCTGTGCAGTGTGCTGCTGTTCCCCCCTCTTCCTAGCAGACTGCGATACCTGATCCACACAACCATAGAGGACTGGCCAGAGTTCACCACCTTCTCAGTCGGGGAGAGCTGGTGCCGTAGGGTGGTCGTCTGCCTTTCTGAGCTCAGGTACTGAACATAGACTAGTAGATGCTGAAAGTAGATCATATGCACATTGTTGGTCAAACTTAAATCCATCTTTGAAACTTTTGGTCTTATGCATTTAAAAAAAATACTATAAACTCATGGGATGGTAATTTGAATTTTTAAATAAACAGCTCAGGCTAACACTTGTCTTTCTGAGAATTTTATTCAAGTCCTCTGCAGAAGGATTCACAGCAACACACATACGCCGAATACATGTATGGTCGAATGAGTGAGGAGAGCTGAGTGAGCCTGTTATTTATCCAGGTTTAGGGTCAACAGAGACATGTCCCTGAAGTCTGGATAACACAGAGAACAGAGATATTTCAACTGTTAAGATTACACAGATTCAGCGCCACATCACGAGTCTCCCCGAGTCCAGGGTTACACGCAAAATGTTTGAAATTCCCATTACACTGACTTGTTCTGATCAGTGGGAGTTCATACATGTAATTGTGACATGTTAGAGTTAAATATTCATCTTATATGTAGTATTTTAAAAAGGTGTGTGATGAGATTGAAACACAGGCTAACAGCTAAGATTGACAGTTAAAGTTAAGTTTAAAGGACAAGTGTTCATTCAAGGTAGGTTTTACTACCAATACAGTTTGTTGTTTTTTTTATAAGAATTGTGAAAGGTATATTTTACAGCTTGTACCTAGATAATCTCTGTAACACAATCTTTTACAAGAGTTCTTTTTTCTGTTTTTAGTCAGTAGTATTGACTGATAAAATTTGAACCCTAGAAATTAGCTTTAAATCATCAGACAATAGACGATGGGTACCTAAAATATTGACAGATTTGATGTACAATAACAATCTTGGCTCGGACAGTCAACCTTCATGGCTGTGAATAAGAATTACTTTATCATCATCTTTACACTTAGATACTTTATTACACACGCACAAGAGAAATCTATACATGTAGGGTGAAATTGTCGGCCATCCGCGGCTTTGATGGACGGAAAAATGCACAACAGAAAGGCGTGTAGTAAGATAAGCGTATTGTGGCGATCGGCGCCTGCGTCACACACACAGCCACCAGTCGGCTCAGGAAATATCTGTAAATTGACGGTTAAAACTAAACGCCTAAGTCCGAAAGAGGCCCAGTTTGTCCCGAGTTACAGCCTTGTTAAAGCCGGTGCGCTGCTCACCAGCATCGGAATCAGCGGAGGAGGAGGGGGACTCCGGTGTTGTCGGAGAATTACTAAGCTTGTCTATTAAACACGAGAGGCGTCACTCTGTTCTGTTTTAGTTAGCCAACTTTTGAATTGAACCTCAAACTGAGTATTTTGCTTACGGAGATACAGAAAGATGAACTCCAGGAGATTTGAACTAAGATAAGGACTCATTAATTGGTGGTTGAACTGTGGATTTTGTATTGAGCGCTTACTGTATAATACACTGATGTTAAAAGGTAGGCCGACCTGATATTATATCATATTATTTAATGCCATGACTTGACTCAAATTGTCTTTCTCATATTATTATAATTTGATATATCTTATTGCTCATAATAATTCTACCTAATTCATCATAACACAAGCCTGACCCACAAGAAAGAACAGTGTAAGTTTAATCTATCTAATATCATACTATACGCTGATTTACTGCTTGTCCGTTTTGAAAATTACAGAAGGTAAAGAGCTTAAAAATTAATCGCAAATTAAATCGTAATCGCAATATTGATTAAAAAAATCGCAATTAGATTATTTTCCAAAATCGTTCAGCCCTAGATGTAACAATAATACTTCCCCACATTGCTGCTGTGTGTTTTCCTAAATCCCTGATTCTTTTAAACATTTTTTGTAAATGGGTGTTCCTATGTAAAGACATCTGTATTTTTCTGTAGGGGTGAGGTAGAGGAAGACAGTGAATTGGAGAGCAACAACAGCTTATGTGAAGAGCTCCTAAGAAGTAGTGGGGAAGAGATGGAGGGCAATGCCAAGCCTAAATCCTTGATCCCATCACGAAGCAGAGGACCCAAGAGGCCTGACAAACCCCTTTACCTGCCACGAGCTGCCCGGGAGAGACTGTCCTTACAAAACTCAAAAGGACCCTCAGCAGACCAAGAGTCATCTGGTCCAGCCTCAAGTAACTGTAGCTGCATCAGCGGTTCATCTAACTCGTGTTCCTGTCCTGAAAGTACAGAGAACTCAAAGATCCCATCGACATTCAGACAGGAATCTCTCTCCACTGTAACGGACGGTATCCTCAACCATGTTGCTGACAGTTCAGCACTTTGTCCTCAGGTGCTGATGCTGCAGGAAGCTGAGCCCGTAGTCTGGGACGAGACTGTGTCCAGTTTTGCTGACATAACTCTGGAGGATGAGGAGAAGGACAAGGAAGACCTTGCTAGTGTGCCATACAGTGATGTAACTGAAGAGGTAAGCCTACACTTGATTATTTTTATGTATTTATTTGTACCGATCCTTAAATTACATGTCAATATAATTACTATAATTATTATAATATATTTTCAGTATATGAGTATTTTGGATTAACATTTTAACAATATATAACATCATATAACAACTTATTGTCATATTTTAGATACTACACAAATACTATACTTATTTATTCCAGCATCCTTTGCACTGTGCTTCATTTCAATGTGTACATGTGTGCATGTATATGTACCTGTATATCACATTCACCTCCGACATGTATATACTCCTGCATCCTTTGCAATGTCTATATTGTTTTTGTTCATACTGTGTATATTTGTGTTGTCTACAATGAAGTCTGTCTGATTTGATATTTTTATTATTGTGATTTTGTATGAGTAAGCACCTCGTGAGCAATGTACAATCCAGAGTCAAATTCCTCGTATGTGAACACATACCTGGCAGTAAAACTGATTCTGATATTACATTAACCTCTTTCATGTTGAGGGCACATTAGCACTATAAAATGTAACTTGTTATTTTGTGTTTGTCTCATCAGATCAAGGCACATCTGAAAGAGACAACGGCTGTTTCCATTGAGCATGTTCACAATGATTACTCCATATATATGGACATGTGTATCACTATCGATCCAGATGACTTTCGCCATGTGATTGAGATCTATGACTTCCCAGCTATATTCAGAACAGAGGACCTCCTGGATGCTTTCACAGAGTACAGGTGCGAGCAGGGGGTTTAGATCCTAAACCTCTCTACACATCTGTCAGATCGCAAACAGTTAATCTAGCTACCAAATTCATAAAGTGCTTTCCTGTCTGCTTCAGTGATGGCGGAATAAAAATCAAGTGGATAGACAACACACATGCCCTGGGGGTTTTCTCTAGTGAGCCGGCAGGTAGGAGTCCTCGCTGCTCAATGAATGTAGTGTATTAAGGTTAAAAGATGAATGAAAATGACTACAAATGTGTGTATATATGTTGTCATATGCAGCACTCCATGCCCTCTCCATCTGCCATCCAATGCTGAAGACAAGAGCCCTAGCTGAAGGGAGTAAAAAGGCCAAAGCCAAAGCCATGAGATGGGCAGGTGAGACACAGTTTCAGTGCCTGTTGTGGTTCACGAAATCAAGTCATAATTTAGTTGACAACTTCTGTGGTACCTTATAGTCACACTTGGAATTTGTTTAACACTGGATGATGTGGATCAGATGGTTGTTTCTGTGCCGTGTTCCAGAGTTTCTCCAGCCGGTGAAGGAGCGTCCCAGGACAGACTGTGCTGTTGCACAGCGGATGGTGACCAGAGCCCTTGGGCTTCAGGGACGAGGCAGAGTGCAGCGATTTTGAAGGGAATTGCTAACACTGTTGGCTAATGCAGGTGATGTGTTTTTGGCCTTTAAAGTCCACAAAGTAACCTTTTTTTGTGACCTGAAGTCCAGCCGTTGTTCCTCTGCGACTATGACTTTCCTGTTGCTTTTTGGGGAGCTGCCTTTTACTATCTAATCACATGCAAGGATTCTTGTCACGTTTAGTAACACTGCGGTCATGTTTTTGTGTCAAACTATAACTACCCTTGTGATTTGATTGCTAGAGATCAGAACATCAAACCTGCATAGCACATGTAAAATATTTTACTGTAGAATATACAGATTAGAATATACAGATTTTTATGTTACAGCTTTGTGTCTCTTTTATCCTTGGTCTTTTCATACCTACATTTCTATACACTGAAACAGTATAAATTGGGATGTGCTTGGACCATTTTTATTTTAAAAAAACGTAATGCTTTCCCACATTCATCCATGCATACGAAATAAAAACAGTCAAGCAGCAAGCGACAAATACCCTTTTGAATAACCCATGAATTTTCACATACATATACTACTTAATTACATATTTGTGGCATTTACAGTACATCCATATCATAGTCCCTGACAGCAATAATGTAACAAAACTCATCAAACTCTCAGACACGGAGAAAGAAGCGTGAGGTCATGCACGGATCATGAAGATGAAAATGTGTGTCTATTGTAGCAACCAAAAAAACAAATCAATAAATAACTTTTTTTTAAAGTCAGCTCAAGTAAATGGAACATGAAATCCTGGAAGAAAAAAAAGCACATTTCCTGTCAGTTTATTTCTGACAATTTATGTTCTGAACATCTTTACTAAGAAACTAATCCAAGCAACTGTTGTTAAAAATGAATCTTCTGTAGTCGGCACTGGAGGGGCCGTGGCAGATGATGTTAGGGTGACCAGATGTCCCGGAAAATTCAGGACAGTCCTGAATTACGAGCAGTTGTCCTGACTCCTGTGCGTTTTTTCCCGAAAATTAGACTTAACATGGGTTTTGATTATAGCGTAGTTAATCATTAAATACTGATCGTTGTGTAGTTTTATTTATATAGCACAAAATCACAACAGTTATCTCATAGCGCTCATAAAAGAGCCAGTCTAAACTGTACTGATATTTAGAGAAATCCAACATGCGCATTGCACAGACAGATGTGTCAGACACCAATGAAATTTCATTCTCATCAGGTCACCCTAGATGATGTAAAAATTAATCCAGCATTTGGTCGCCTATTTTACAGTTTTGGTTACAAGTTGTAATGTTTTGTAGAAAGTTAAATACAGTTAAAGTTAAACTATCTACAGTAATTTGTAATAATGTACTGCATTTGTTTTCAGTTACTAGTTAAATACTTTAACTATCCAATACTGTGGAAGCAAATGTGATTTAAACACTCCCCTGTTCAATTCACCTGTTTTGGGGAAGAACATACAGTGCAAGATTCTGTTGTAGCACCAGATTTAGCAGTTGACTATTTTCATCCATTCAATGCAAACCCAACATCATTAATGCTTTTTGGTTTGAGGCTTTTCCCAAAGTCTGTGGGAAAACTTTGGTTTACAAGACAACTGTTGGCACATTTGATTGAATAAGTCATTTGGCTGCAACCCTCCCTGACATCTTTACCAAAAAGCACCAGGTTAAAACCTTCATTTCACTGACAACAAAGGCACTAAGACATGATAAGCGATAAGAACAGACACACAGCTGAATGTGGTTAATAGATTAAGTCAGCAAGAAGTTAATTTTCCCATTGAATCATTGTCCATTGTACCAGTTGAGCCCTGAGCCCAACAACAATCCAGCACTGCTCCAAGGAAGCAAAACAGTACAGCCCCTCTAGTGGTTGTCAAACATTAATAATCACTTCCGTAATTGTCAGCGTCTCCGCGTTGTCCGTCTTCGGTCTACCTGTGTGAAAGCTGGTTGGTTAGCAATCCCGGGAATGTGTCCTGTGTTTCTGAACTCAGTGAGCCACCTGTGAAGTCAGACAAGGAAAGGATGAAGACAAGAAATGGCACTATGCATACAAGCCATTCGGATAATAACTTCCCCCGATGTGATGAGCTGAACAGTAATGTCCCAACTAAGAAACAGTAAAGTTGATTGTTCTCAAAATCAGGCAAATATTTGCCAGGTTTTATTCTGTACCATGTTGTGATATGACCCCTTTTTTAAATATTGTCTTAACAGTCTTTGTTTTCTACAGAGAGGACCAGCAGAGCTCTGCCTTGGTTGACTGGCCCTCTGTAGAAGCTCCACAGTGGCCACAAACATCTAGCTGATCATTAAGAGCACGACTACCTTCCAAGACAATTTGCCTGCTTCTCTGATTGGTGCAGCAGGTTTGCATGGTGAAGGAGACTCTTAAGAGTTGACTGCCACACATCAGCAACATCCACCCCTGCTGAAGTGTCCTAGAGCAAGACAGTGAATCACCACTAGCCTCAAAGTTGCTGTTCTGTTGCTGAACCTCACCCTTTTGGACATTGTTGAAAGGCTGATGCAAGCAGTGATTTAAAACAGAAAAGGCACTGGAAAAAAGCTCTTGGCTTGTTCTGATTTGATTGCATGTTGCCTTGAAAGTGCGTTTCAAGGGTGTTAAAATTCCAGGCAAGGCGTTTCTTTCCTCCTTGCTCAGGTGTTGCAGGATTGATTGCATCATTGTATGTAAGTAGTCATTCTTTTTAACGTTGAAATCTGTCACAGATTATTTCTCAGGATGTGGTCAAATATATTACCTTGTGCGCTGTAGTCACAGGTAGATTTATAATATGGAGTGCACAACTCCAGCTGAAAAATACAATGTAAATCCATTAACAGAATCTGATCTGTTAAAAAGATAACACTAAGTATGGCTTTCAGATGCCATCGTTCCAGACAGTTGTAAAGAAAAAAACTTTTACTTGACTCAATAAAATTTTGTAATGTTTTAGTCCATTTAAAGAGTATTATTTTCATTAGCAAGTTATATTATGTTCAGTTTTTGATATTTGTTTCCTCTGAATAACAAAAACTACCATATGATTGTTATCACAGAGGCAAAGTGTTCAATTTCTCTCTCATTCCACATGAAAGAAAACTTGAGTTTGTGTTTCAGAGACCTGTTATATGTTGGGTTCTCTTCCCCTGTTACTGTAATTTCAGTTTTATGTCACTGTGTCATTGATTGAACATGAATCTTACCTCTGTAAAGGGTGTATGAGATTGTATTCAGTAAAAGAAGATGTTGAGTGTATTTTATTGTCATATTGAAATGGGACGTTAACCTGAAATGATATTTTGTACCTGATGTAGGAGGGAAAAGAAGACTTGATTGTAGCATTAAATGCTGCATAATCCCATGGAAATATGAACTGTACAGGGTAATTATGTTGATTCATTTTGTACAATAACAGTGTTAAATGTTAATTATCTTAATGTCAAATTTCTGGTATAAAACACATTATGTGATTGCAAATTCTGTGGAATCAAATAAGTTCAAGTGTGCAAGACGCCTTCATTTAATTTTAAGGTGAATTCTGCTTTCATGAGAAGTACAAATAAGCTTCAACACAACTCATTCTCCAACTTGAACTTGATGCTATAACTGTTAATATTATTTTAGCCCTAATACAGAAGGGATTATGATCCTTTGAAGGTTTTGGTCTCACCTATATGACAATTGTATGTCCATATCCGATGTCCATCGTACCGGGAGCTGCACTTCATAATGTTGTTGGTGTAATCTGATTCTGCAACCTCATAGTTGGGGTTTATCACAATCTGGCAGAGCAAAAACAGTGTTTGTTAAAGGTCTGAAAACAATGTTCCTTTTCATTTATACATTTACAAATACACATTTTTAAGTGCTACTAATGGAACAACAAATTCAGATTTAGTTACTGGTGGTACAGATGGTGACTTCATAGAGTGAAACGTCTCGAGAAGAATAAGTTACTAGTTCAATTGCTGCAAGTGATTCAGAAAGAATATCTTCCAGAGGAGAATGTCAGACTTTGTCCTACAACCTAGAGATTGTAAAGTTAGTGTCTATAGCAGCCAAAGTGTCCATCAGAGAGTTCAGTGTCCTTCAACAACCCCTGCTCGCTTGTGTGAATAAGAGTTGACTTAGGCTGAATGCCAAACACAAGCAGACACAGAGGAAAGTCTTGGTATCTGTTTGGTCTGTACGACTAAGCTGCCGGGAGATGAGATCTTTCCAGCAGCAGATGTGCTGTATCTACTATGGCTAGACTGGCAGGCCAAATGTTTACCTGAAGGATGTAGTCACCGGGCTTCACGTCTGTGATGTCAATCCACTGACAGTCAATGTCGTGCCTGTAGGTGTCCCAGCAGCCAACTGTGATGCCTTGTGCCCCGAAGTTTGCACATTCATACCTCTTCTGAATACCTGTCAGCATTCAGAGCAGTTTAAGTTTCGGTATTATGCCATTCAGACCTGGCTTTATTAATCTATTTTCATCAAATCAGTCAGCAATATAGTTTCTTCTTAACATATCTTACATTATAACATATAACATATCTTAACTTATCATAGTTTTTCATGTTTTTATTGTATTGTTTAAGAAATCTTAAGAAAGGAAATGATATTAAACCAGAACTCAGTAGCATAATTCTCCACAAAGCCACAGTATTCAATAAAAATGAAAAAGGAAGGAAGAAAGCTGTACCCTCGTCACAATGAGTGTCCTCCAGACAGAAGCTGGCTTTGTGGCCCTCGGCCACTTTAGTGCCGTTTAGACTCATCAAGTCATAGTGTGTAAAAACCTCCATACTGTGGTAATGTCTGGATTGGGCAAGAAAATACACTATGTTAAAACATCCTCTATACACAGTATATATACACATTTACAATTTACAGTGTATGTATGCTATACATCTGACCTTCACCTGCCAGTCTGCATCACACTTTTTTTAATCAATTGATTGTTTTATAATGCATAGTTTAAAGGTTGTGCTACACCCCTGTTAGCCCCTACCCTTACTTGTGTCCATGCCTATGCACACTGTGAAATAAGTTTATTTTTAAAAGTGGGTGAATTATTCAATTCTTCCACGTCACTTGGGGCCCTTTGGCCAAGCAAGAACAAAGGGCAAAGGCCCCAGTGCTATTAGTGAGATTTAGGGATTTTCAGGACAGTTAGATATTAATTGTTGACTGTATTTAAATGGTATAAAAAAATTTAAAAAGTTTAATCCCATATGATTTTTTTCACAAATAAATTATACAATACATTGTACTTTTCCCTACTTTTTCCCAAACGATTAATTAGACTGACATTTAGCACTAGCATTAACAACAGTTACCCCTGTGTAATCGTTTGAGTGTAACAGATCGAGTTTCATACACTCACTACTGTAAAAGCAGCAGCAAAGTACACACTGGAGGTCTTGTTGGGATCTCACCTGTGACACTCATGCCAAATCCAGGAGTGGTGGGCCGCCCGTGGCCTGAAGTCTGCCTGGCCGTTGTTGTGTATCTGGGAGGAGAAGCGGAGAAGGCGGCGGTAGGAGCTGGAGTCGGCTTTTTCAGCAGTACTGGACAGACAGTGCTCCTCGTGGGCACACTGCAGCGCGTACATGGGTCTGTCCTCCAGGTAGGTGGTCTGCTCCACAACCTGGGCATTGAGAACCAGGTCTGGGGCCGCTGGGAGGGCGAGCACAACAAGGGATGTGGTAGTTAGGAAATAATCTGTATAGAATCAAGTTAGTCTTTTTTTTCTAGTTCAAAGGCATTCTTCAGCAGTAATTTTGCTAATAACATTAACAATGACTCTGTTCTACTGAAGTGTCCCAGTAAGCTATGACAGTGTGACCAACAGGAATAACACCAGGACCCCAAAACTGAAGCGGCTAAATGGAATGCAGCCATCATTCATTTTATCATTTACACATCACTCTGAATTTATACAGCATTTGTATTCTACAGTTTCTTACTCTGAGTACAAGAGACCCCGGCAGCAAAGCGTCCACCTCCTTTTGGACAGTCAGTGTGTTTCCCATGATGTAGACACTGATCCAGAGTTAGCTCAGTTCCTGAGCATCTCACTCCACTCATCACGACAGCATCAGCTGAGGAATCTCCTTGCCAGTACCATGTTTCCTAATGAAAGAGAAGCACAGAAAATGCTGAAATAACTGAAAATATGCTGTACTGTATCTGTTGATAGGAACTACTCATTTTTGGGGCAAGTCCACTTCAGTCTTCCTAAACTAAATATAGAGATAAAGATAAATTAAATATCTTGTTAGTTGAATCTGTACAAAAACTGAAATGTAACCTAGCCCTTGCCTGTAGTGTAGTGCCATGATAAATGAGACAGAAAATTGTTTCCTTCTGACAACCAGGCTGGCTGTTTCCTCATTTCCAGTCTTTTTGTTATGCTATGCTAACTGGCTGCAGCTACATATTTATTGTATAGATATGAGAGTGATATCTTTTCATTTGACTCTCTTCCACTTAAGTCTATTCCAAAATATCAATTTAAATCTGAGTTAATTCCAAGTTTCAAGTCTATAGCTGTGTCACGTAGGTTCATCCATTTATGGCGGAGTTAGCTGGGATGAAAGAGATGAAGACCTTCTTGCTCAAACTGCTTTAGACATTTGTGTTGGATTGTTTTAAACATTATCCAAATTTTCCTCCTGTACTTAATTTGCAGATCTTATCCCATGTATCCCAAAAGACAATCTATTCAAAGAGTCTTTCACACATCACACACACAACAGGGGGGGCTCTGTTATCCTCACAGTCCTGACTCAGCCTTATTACAGCATTTTGCAGACCACAGGGACATGACCTGTAAAAACTCATACCCTCATACTTTCCGTCATCTTCAAAGGAAGGGGAGAAAAAGAAATTGAGCTGAGGGATAGGGATGTGGGAGCACTTGCTGGTGGGTTGAGATAGGCAGACATACAGAAGTATACTTTAAGCTCTGCGTCATTTGTTCCATATGGTGGTGGGGTTCGCCTGCAGAAGTATTTAAAGGTCAGACAGGAAAGAGTCTCTAGGGGGGCTGAGTCTCTGCTCTGCTATGATAACAAAGAGCAGACATTTAGTATTCCTAAACCTGTGCTTAACATGAGAACTCTTACGTAATGGCAACTTATGGTATGTGGTGACAAAGGGACGTGTTATTATGATTTTGTGACGAGATTATTTGATTTTTTTTAATAACGTGAAATAGCTACTTGTAATCACAAGTAGGCACTTTATTTCACACTGCTTAAGAAAAACACAATGTTGAACTGTACTTGACTAAAGGGCGTCCACATACACGTGAGGACATGTTTACGTGCTGCTCCATTAGAAGTGCATTGCACATAATTTGTCCCAAACACACTTTAGAGAGATAAACAGCCTCCAACAGATCCAGTCCAAGTTCCTCTCATAAAACCCCTTGCTGTTCTCAAAACACGTCCCCCATGATTCAGAAATACTTTCCAGGCTTATATCATCTTAAACCACAAATTGCACACTGGCTTCAGTGTTAAAATTGAAATATGTAAAGAATACAAGGGGGGAAGTTTACTAGCCTCTCACCTCATGACATTAAGGGAGCACTAGGGTTTCCCTTAAAAAAGTGAGAGGTAAACGTGAGCAGGACACGAGTTACGTTATGTCACGGGCTTTAATGGTGAAAAGCTCCACTGAAATTCAAACAGCAAACCAAGGCTTTTCCAGTCACTGTCACTGGGGAGCTCTTTCATAGGTGGGGTTTTGATGTTTCTAAGACAGCAACATCTTTATTTATCCCTCTGGGATCAATAAAGCTCAAGCTAGTATGAGAGTTCACTATAGCCACTGAGAGTTCACTATATCCACTGACACGCACACACAATGAAATGGGTAGAACTGCCAGAGTGGTTTCATCTCGTCCACAATACACATGGCTGTAATTTGCATTACATCTCCTGCAATCTCAAATTGTAAGTTCATCTCAAATATTCTAATAACATAGGTAGCTAGCTACAAGAGCATCACTTTTTGTTCAAAAGTGGTGGATAAAAAGAGGCTCACATAAAGCTTGTGAAGAGATACTTAGCTCATGAGACATCACGATACGCGATATTAGGTTCATGCGAACAAGACAAAAAGATCCTTAACCAGTGTTTTAAAGATATCTTCAATGCCGAGATATATAATCCGGTAGGAAACTTTGATCTTTAGCCACTTTATTTCCTGCATTCTGGTGACAGTTTCTGCACTTATTTATGGTGTAAATGTTTTTATTTATGTAAAAGGAAACAAAATTTAGGTAGCTCGTTACCTTTCAAAATATATAAATATAGAATATAATGCAATGCAGCTCTCAGGCATTCTGTGTTGCTTTCTGATCTGTTTTTCTAGCTTTCCTTCTGTAAAGTCATCTCTGCTGAGTCAACACATATGTAGGCATGATTTCAGTCTTCCTTCCTCTTTTGTCTTCATGTTCAAAGGAAGAGAACGGAAAACTTGGCCAAAAAGAAACTGGTTTAAGAAGCTGTTAAAGTTTTGGGGCGTGTTATAATCAGGAGCTTGTTTTCTTTTTAGCATAAGTTACTTTTTTTGGACAATGCACATTTCTTTCTTCTATATTTTAATTGCATTGCATGTTTTCTTAATGTGCAAATAAACTTTTCTAAAAGCATTTTCATTTGTTATTTAATTGCAAGCTGTATTTCAGAATTTAAAAACAAAACAAATTATGCTTTAAGTAATGGAGACAGAATCGGCCATTTCAAAAAGGGGTGGGGACATGTCCCCGGTGTAAATGACGACTGTGGCTAACTATAGCTATTAATTAACAAAACTTAGCACTGATAACACTATAATGTGAGAAAAGTAATGCTGAAAAAGCGAAAGGCATGACCTGAATCTACTGAGGTGCAGACAGATTTCACTCTACACTTTGGAAACAGATAACTTTGACTCTACGTGTGGTGCTTAGGCCCAATGTATTTGAACTTGTACAAATACAGGTCACACTGATGCACATATAGCACATTTGAAATAGAAATGACAAAACTGCTATTGTGCAAAAATCCAAGTACCGTTGTGGAAACTCTACATCGACTCACATTTACGATGGCTTAGCAAACATAAATTCAAACAGTGACAACAGTGACAGGCCAAGCATGTTAAAATGAATGCTGTTTACCATCAGCTTATCATAAATATTGTGCAAGCTTGAGTGCATAAAAGTTTAGCTATTTAGCTTAACACCGGCCCTGCTGTTGCTGAAATTACTTGAAAGACAATTTTAAAAGGTTTCCCTTCTAAATAGACATAATACCAAATACCAGAAGCAAAATCTAAACTATCGGTGTCATGTAAGTGTGAGTCAATTACCCGTAGGTACTAGATAAAGTGTAATAATAACAAATGATTAAAGTCCAGTTTAGAGTGTAATGCCAGAGCCCATTGTACTCCTCAGACCACCTCCTCTATGGTAAAAGCCTGTTCAGTAAAAATAAGCTCCTGTTATAAATGACTTGTTGGAAGTAGATGAGGAGAGAAACATTTACTCCAGAGACCTTACCTGGAAAGCGTGACTTGCGAATCCCAATCCAAGCTGTCTGCACACTACCATGGCCTCCATGGTCCCCCAGCTGTCACTGCACACTGTACCCCACACCAGGGATCCATTTCTCTCTGCCAGGACCTCCACACGGCCCTCATAGGGGTTACGGCCGCCATTTAGCCGTAGCTAAGGACAGAGATAGGCAGATGTGTCCTCCAGTTCTATAAAAAATCTTTTTATTTTTTAAAATATACTATAGAAAGAGGAGCTCACTCTATTGTGGAAGCCCATGGCAGGAACGTTACACCTGACAGCTGCGTCTTCCTCATGGCTGCAACCCACAGAGTCACGGTTGAAGTAGCACTCAGTCAGAGACTTTTCAAACCCAGAGCACTCCACCTCGTTCATGTGGACTGGTCCCATCCCTACGGGGAAACACAGGTGCATAAAAAATGTGTAATTGTTGAACATGACTAAACTTGCTGGCTAAAAATTGGAGAAACTAAAAATTTGAGCATTACCATCTCATCTACTACAAAAACTATTATAGAAGAACTGTCATCTATTTCCATCACTGGAAAGAAGAAAGCTGATGTTTGGGTTACACAATGATTTTAGGAAACACAAGCCTGTACTGCCCGCTATTCCTGAGTAAAGCAGCAGCAGCAGCCTCTCCTGCTTGTTTGAACAAAAAGTCCATCTGAAGACAGATGTAAGGTTTCCTGTTCAAGGAAACAAGCAGTAAACTATGTCAAATGAAAATGAGACACTTGAGGC
>JAPMOB010251949.1:31715-45288 GCA_029875015.1 Lepomis gibbosus
CAAGGACACAGTGCTGCTGTAATCACACTGTCAATAACCCTGGTCTGACAGATGTACTATAATAAGTTAAATATTTATCTTACTTATCATACATTACATAAAAAAATCACAATGGGTCAAGCAAAACTCTCAACATGAGAGTGTGTTCTTTATCTGCTGATAATGAGTGAAAATATAAAAATTACATCTATTGAAATACAGAGATTTATTTAAGAACTATGCCTAAAAACTAGTCTGCCATACAAGTCTGGGAATCACTAAGTGCTATTTCAGTTTTATTGACATTCTTGTTTAGTTCACTTCAGTAACTTCTGAAAAAGTTTTTTCAAGTCTACAGTCTGTGTGTGACAACATTTTTGGATCAAGTGGTCAGCTCCTAAAGAAATCCCTGAAATAATCTTGTGAACTCTTCACCAAAATAATTCCTCCTCTGAAACCCATAAAGGCTGTTTTTCTCTGCTGGAACATTTTGTGCGCTCTTGTGTTTTGCTGTGAGAATAAGGCAGAGGAGAAGACAGCTGTTCCAACACACATATGATTCTTATAATGCAGTGGTATATTGCATTTCGCAGAATCAGGTTCTGGGTCAAGGTATAAACATTAATGTGCTACTCCATACATTCCCCAATGCCTTTATATGCTGACTTTAGGTCTAGACTGATTGAAGTGACACAAAAACAGGTGGCGATACAGAGGCCAAAGATAAGGTGAAGGTGGAGGTCTCTGGTTTCGGTCCACACCTTTCATTTTCACAGCTGGGAATGTGGGACTTTTGTTAAGTGATAGTATTTTAAATGTGAAAATGTCATCAACGCTAAAAACCCGTGGACGATCCCTGAATGTGTGGAGGATCTGTTACAGTCTTCGTGTGTGGGTTGTAACTGTGGTCTCCAATGTTCCAGTGTATGGAGTCACGAGTGTACCACCACAGTAATTACATGATTTCTTCTAAAGCCAGACCAACACTGGACTTGTGAGGCCCTGTTTAAATAAATTGATAACGATATATCGGCTGAGGTTATGTATAGAACTATGTAATGGAGAAACTGTTTTTGAATTACCTCAAACATGTCTTTAGCATTTCTGTACAGTCAGTTCTCAGTCTAGCCTTGTTTCTGTATTTAAAGAGTAATTTAACACTAAATCCATTTTTTCAAGTTATTCAGAAATTTCTAAAGGATGTGGATTCAACTTAAAAATGGGTGTTTAATTTGTCTCTTTTTATAATAAAATATATAAATTGATTAACATGTATATTATAAATATACATCAAATTTATATTATTATAAATTAATTAATTAAATAAGCATTTTATGCTAGCATACTTCAGACTCCATATCTGTGTGCCACCACTTACAGGAGTGCTATATAGGAGTGACTAATCTGTAGGTCATACCTTGTCCCAGTCGGGCGCCAGTCAAGGCCTCTTTGGCGCTACCGAACCCCAGCTCTCGACACACCACGGTGGCAGCTCGAACGTTCCAGTTGTCGTCACACACGGTCCCCCACTCCCCGTTCTTCAACACCTCTACTCGCCCTTCGCCAATCATAGCTCCGCCTCTTAGACGCACCAAAGGTTGCTACGGAAACAGTCCCCCAGAAACTAAAATGAGTAAAAATGCTACAGAGAAAGGCCCTTGTAAGTTATTAATGGTCAAATGTAACAGAAAGTTTAAATTAACTTTAATTAGAGATGTAAATAAAACAAGCTGAAAGCATAAACGTAATTAATCTGTGATAGATTGTATGACCATTGTTGCTTGTTTTGCAGGTTACAGAGAAAATAGGTGTTTCCTTGGTAATAACTTAACAAATAAACAATAAATACCAAAAGGTAACACTGATAATTGCATAGTATCCAGTAACAGTTGACAGATGGAGCATTCAGTCTCCAGTTTCAATCACAGAGACTAATATCAGCCATGTGGCACCATAAAATGACTTGCTGTTAAAGTCTGTTGAAATTTTTCAGTTTTTAGTTGTTTTCCCATGAGAGAAGAGTCCTCCAGATGGTATTACTCTTTCACAGAATACACGACTGTTTTCTCCCATATTAGAAACACTCAACTTCCCATGTCTCTGATTCTTCTCAGTCTAACAAAATCATCAAAATCCAGTGCAATTATTGACCTTAACCTCTCCCTCCTTGTTTGACAAGTCACACACATTATCGTTTGTATTTCTACTGTCTTATGCACTGCAGTTAAAGCCCAGTGTTACTTTCCACCCATTATGTCTGCTGAAGATCCCTGTTGTCCAGTCAAAAACTCAAATAAACACGCAAACTTCACACAGAAAGTATAAGAGCTTAGTTTCAAAACCGGGACTTTCTGGCTGTGAAGCGACAGAGTTGACCTCTGATCTGCTGTGCAGCCAAGCGTGTACAATCTGACCTACCTCCACCCTGTAGGCCTTCCTGTAGCCAGCGCTGACGCTTGGTGCAAAGGCGCGTCCAGGCACGCAGCTGACCACTACAGGCATGCCTTGCTCACAGGTGCGGTTGCCCTTCAGCTCAATCTCTCGGCCCAGCTTACATTCAGACAGGTCAGCCTCATTGCCTGTGCAGTTGACAGAGAAACCCCAGTAGTTCTTCTTACGACGCTTAGCCAGCAATCTGAGAAGGAATTAAACAAACAACTACAAATCATGCTCTTTTTCTATTCACTTGTTTAACTTTACGTTGCCGCCAACCACACAAAGCATGTTGTTGTTTTTGGTAAATGAATCACAAATGTCATTCCAACATTTCAGGTACCCACTGGTACCCTCTGATCCATGCCAAAACCTGTAGAACTGAAACTTGCCCCAGAAGGGAAATCCATCACATTGAACATGTCCTTTTTTTATTTTATGTTATGTCATCATTTCTTGTAGAAGAGCATGTGGCATGTTTTACCATTCTTTCTCACACGTGTCTAAAATATTAACAAGCTGTTTTATGTGAATTGGGAATTTTAATTATTTAGTGTAAGGAATTCAACAATGTCCATCCCATGCTGTGAGGCACAATCGGGGTATTGATGTGAGAATACCTTAACATTCTCATGACCCCCGTACTTGAATGGAAGTCATCAACTAAGGGTAAGTGAGGAACCCAACAACAGTGGACCTTGATACAGGTCTGAGCCTTGAAAGAAGCAGACCATGTAATGAAGCCAGCATGCGCTCCATTTACAGCCCTTCATTTCTTACAGTTTTTAGCTCCAAGTCGGTTCGAATACAAGGACCATTTGTGGCCCGTGGAATTTGAAGAGATGCCAGACTTGATTGAGAGTTTTTAATTTTGTCAGACTGTTATCAGCCCGTTTGGTGGTGATACTGCTGTCCTTTGTTGCTCCAGATAAAAGGCAGACTTAATGTGACCTTTCACCAGTAATCCATATGAGACCACAGTAGCATCATCACACTCTTTAAAACCACCCAATCTTTGTGATTTTACGTGATAAAACAATAACAATGTGTTCTTTCCTGGTTTTATGTGTCTTATACATCCTTCAGTTCAAATGCATCCCCATATAAGATCTGTATTAAATCAGATGTGATCATGTCTACCAAAGCTATAACAATAGAAACATTTTAAATCAAAGTCTTTGCCTTAATCTTAGCATATCATAGACATCACTACCCAAAGCCAGAAATATTAATGTGATGATCCATGTGCAGACCCGACCACATTATACATGATCACCCCATTGACTCACAGTATTTGTAAATAAATGTATTTGTGATGTCTCTCTGGTCTTGATTTGGCTGCGGTTGAACTGTGGTTATGGGAGCCTTTTAGATGTTTGAAGGGAATATATTAGACTAACATACGGAAATATAAACTCATTCTCAAATCAAGCAAGATATATTAATCTTAGAGGGCAGGTAGTCATGTTTGTTTTCTAGAATACAAGTTGAGCTGTTTGAGAGAAACATGTTAATCTCTTTCATTTAGTTACCAGATTTGCTCTTGTGGTTATTCTCTCATGTGCAGCGAGCATCTGTTTTGAACTTCAGTTCCATAGTTGGCAGCTAAAAATTACAAGATACAAAGTGTTCTAGGAAGTAGCTGGCTTTGTGTAAGGCTACATATTGACTGTGACATTTAAGGAGGGCAGCATGTTAGCACTCATGCTCAGAGGGAAACAATTACATGCAGCCAAAAGAGCCACTGTTTCACAGAGTATTGCATTCATTTCCCAGCAAGGCCCATCCTTCATTCTCTGAAACTTCCTCTCGCAGCATTTGGTTTCTTGTCAAGAATCTCCCGGTTCTGTTTAATCTCAGTGTGCAAAATGGATGAAGGGTTGAGGGATGACCAGTGTAAACAAACATGGTTATGTAATGTTTCCCTAACGCATCATGAAAATCAGCAGTATAAATAACCTCCAGGACATACATATAATATGTATTATATATAATTTTAAGCATAAAAGTTGTTTATGTCATAAAGAAGTGGTGTACCTCAAATGACACAAATCCATTTGTAGGTGTGAACGTAAAATTCACACTGCAACACACACGTAATATATTTTCCATTACCTAAATTTAATTAACTCAAATAAAAGCTAAATGTTTATGTTAAAGTTCAACTCATGTGTAACGACTTTCATTATATTTAATTGGCCTTATTTAAAGCCTGCTGCTGGCCCCGGCACCATTACTCACTTGTAGGGTCGGGTATTTACACGTTTCTCCCCGGGGAAGCCGTACATGCCACAGATGACCCTGGTATTCATCTCCGTCCAATCCTCGTTACAGATCTGTCTCCACTTGCCCCCGTCTTTCACCTCCAAAAAGCCATCAGTGATGGGAATCCTTTTTCTATGAGAATAAGTGGCCCTGATCCTTACATCCTCCACCTGCACCGTCACACCCTGAAAAAGCAGAGGAAAGATTTATCACATTACAGATAATGTACATAAAGTTTGACTTCTGAAAGTAAACATTAGTCCAACTGTGTTGAACACAGACTACGCGCTTTGTTCAATAGAATACATTGTTCTTTTCGGGTACTAATTGTCATTCATAACATCAGACAACAGCTTCAGCCAACCACTGGCCAAAGACTGGACCACAGCTACATAATAAAGATTAAAGCTTCGTGTATTTTTAAAAAAAACTTTACCTATCCAATTTTTAGCCATGCTGGCTTCATGCCTCTATGGATGGCAACGTCAGTCGGTTGTATGTGCAACATTTTGGTCAAGTCTGAAATATCTCAAGTTAAAGTGTGTTTGCAGATATCCATGAGGTTGAAACCTAAAGACTTTGGTGATCCCCTGGCTTTTCTTCCAGTGCCACCAGCCAGTTGACATTTGTAGTTCTAAGTGAAATATATTGAGCTACTGGATGGATTGCGATGAATTTGCTACACATGTTCCCCACAGGATAAATTGTAATAAAATGTCAAAGGATCGCCTAAGTTATCAAGTGCCATCATCAACTTCCTCAGCTGTGCGTTTGTGTTTAGTGCTAACTGGCCAATGTTAGCATGCTAACACGCTAAACTAAGATGGTGAACATAGTAAACATTAAACCTGCTTAGCATTGTCACTGTGACGATGTTAGCATGTTGATATTAGCATTTAGCTCAAAGCACTGCTGTGCTTACATATAGCCCTTAGACTGTATATATACACAGTATACAGTCAAGTGGTAATTAGTGAGATGAAAATTGTGCAACTCTTACCATGTAATACGATAGGTAAGTCCACCTGCCTCAAAGAGGTACTTAGAGTTACATTAGTCTGTGCTGCTGAGTTTTAGTGACACATCACCATGTTCTGAATGTACATTGGAAAAATCAATGGAAACAGGGAGTAGCGGACTTAAAGTGAAAAACTGAAATTGATTGGAGAAAATCAAACTATTAGTATGTTAGAAAATGAAAACAGATTATCCTTTTACCCAGGATTGTCAAATAAACCCAGTCTGACCCCTTATCAGAAGTATCTAACATTTTGTTTTTTCATGTTAACCATGTCAAATCAAACAAAGGAGGCACCAAGTGGTTAACGTTTTTCTTTGTGAAATACCTTGGATTCCCATGCAAAAATGTCTGCATTCCCTCGCAACATTAAAATTCCCTCTAAATAATGTTTCCTTGAAGATGCATCACATTCAACTTACTGAATTTGACTGTGAAGTTTCCACACACACGTTATTTAGAAGATAGAGTTGGTTGTATGTGTGCTCTGGACTTCCCATGTACTGTTCCACTTGATATATTGTAAATACAATACAGCCTATGAGTCATAAAAGAAGATCGTATTGTGAGGGAATGCAAATGTGCCTCTGGAAAGAAAATAACAAAATCCCACTGTTGCCTCTTAGGGACTGCACAGCTTTGGCATATTCTTAAAAATACAACAAGTCAAATTGAAAAATCTGAAGATGAAATCTTTGTTTAAACTTGTTAAGTGTTGCTGAGAGGCCTTAGGAGGTTGGATGAATGTCTGGAATTTCTCGATCTTTGTTGCGTCTTCAGAGTTTATAGCTGAAGGACACATAGGGAGTCCGTGGACAACTCACATGACAGCACAGATCTGTCAAAACCAGCTAACAGTGATGATTCCTTTTAGTAGCAATTCACTGGGGTTATATACTTGGTAAAAAGTTAATGGATATCCACATATGATGTGAAATATATCAATGTCAAATTTACACGATAACACTTAGTCGAGAAGCTGAAACGAACCAGCAGAGCACAAAAGGTGAAATACGACTCTTTTCCCTACGGGGAAGTGTGGAAGAAATTTAGGCCAAATGTCTTTTCAAAGACCTGTCTACTAGCATCTTGGATTTCTTGGGCGGCCAGAAAACAGAGAGCACTCTTGGGAGAAGTTAAAAAAGAAAAAAAAATATCCATGGATTTCTAATTGCAGATCAAGCCTAAAGACAGAAGCTGTGACAGAGTTCAGGTGGGGATAATGTCTGCGGGTGGTGCACAATCTACTATAAAGGCCAGGGGTCACCAACCACAGTTAAGATAATGTGTCCTGATGACTTCCAAACCACGAAGGAATGGTAGCCTTTGACCTCTAGGGCTTTATGGGAAAACAGCTACCTAACCAGTCATTGTTCATTTTGCTCCTTGAGCAAAGTTCTGCACTTTTTTCCTGGGTGAGTGTGAGGTAGCACTGTGGGCGCCAAGAAGAGCCACAACTCTGAGCTGCTCTGTGGTGTGCTTAATGCCGATCTCAGTAACAACCCACTTTAGTAACTCTGCTAAAGAACATCTAGGAATGTCTCCCTGAAATATTAAATGTTTGCCCACAGGGTGGTTTCCTGAGATGGCGTCAGGCTGATGGAATGCTGAAGGTTTCAGGGTATCTAAACACTAAAGACTGCAATGTAGGAGGAGCCACAGCTAAGTCAGACTGTTTCTTCATTGACCCCAGTCCTCCCACTGACCGCAGTGGTAAGAGCTTTCAAGAGATTCCTGCTGGCCATAGCATGACAGAGTGTTTTCCGTCTGTGCCGGGCAGGATAGGACAGTATGGAGACGTGATCATGATCAGGGATATAGCGTTCTCAATTCAAAACCTTATCTAAGTCCGGTGGTTTACTTTGCTTCAATAGAAAAGTAAGGCGGATAAAATGCAGAGATTATTCATTATGGTAAAAAAAACATGAAGCTAATTAAAAACATGTTGCAACAAAAAGAAAAAAAAGAAGACAAATGTGAAAACTATGCTTGCTAAACTGAGGTACATCTGATACAGAACATGGAAGCAAACGGAAAATGTGAGTTATCAAAGTGAAGCCAGGTGTGAAGACAAAAATACCAGACGGGAGACGGGGTACAAGGTGTGTTTGAAATGGGGAGCTGAGATGGGTTTGACCAGTGTTGAACTTGGCACAGACAGAGGAAACTGGCTGTCTGATCGTGTGAGGTTAGAGAGAAGAAGATGGATACCCACAGCTGGGATCTGTCCAGGAGCCCCCCCAAAACCCATCCACCAGACATAAACTCTGCATAATCTTGTTTGGTCGAGGCCCAAATCCATACACTGGTCACTTTTTTAGCACTCTTTGTAGAAAAACACAGAAAAATTACTTTACAGCACAAAGAACATGGAGCCATGACAGTATTTCTTTTCACATTCTGTATAGAATAGAAATAGATAGAAAAACACTCTTGTCTGTACTATGCAGTCATTAGCATCCAAGAAAACAAAATAGCTTATTTCCCAAAATGGCTTACCATTCCTTGAAGTATAGGATGTCCAAACTTTGACCATTTTGAAAACCAGATCTGCCTAGATGTGTGATGGGGGAAAAGGCTTTGCATTCTGCAGGTTACACTGAGGTTAATTCTTAACAGGACATTTCTATGAGGTCACCGCATACATTCACTCCCTGACCGTGGTGCTGTAGTGATTCATTCATCCTGTGGCTTTTTTCCAAAAGTATTTTTTTCCATTAGTGAAAATTCAACAATGACCAATATTTTGTAATTGAAATTGACTTCACTAATTGAAATTGTTAACTGTTAATTGAAAAATAAGCCATTAATCATTACCTGTTTTTAAAAATAAATGTTTACTGCAATATTCCTTAAATAAAGTCACACATTCTTGGTCTTGTTTGTAAGTGGTGAGTTACCAAAAAAAGGAAACATTCTTCATTTAGCTCTATTTATTACTAGTCTCTGAACTTAGCTTTGCCATTACTGAACTATTTCCAACTGGAGAATGGACTTGTTTTTCTGACTGGGTCCCCTCAGCGAGTAGATGTGTGAACACGAGACTGTGGTCTGGCCAGTGTCTGACTAATGCTTCCACTACCATGCATTCGTCTGCTTTATTCAGCCTTCCAGCCCAGCAGCACGTTTAGCTACACATGCCCTCGAGACACCCACCCACCTACCTATCCCCGACCCACCTTAAAAAAAAACTTGGCATGTATGAATGATAATTACACCACAGTTTAGATGAAAAACAGGAGAACACCAGGGCTCTTTGAAATGACTTTCACATCTGCCCCACCCCACTTTCTGTCTCACTGGCCCCCAGTTTGCCCGACTGACTTAACTAAGGGAGTGTGAGTGTGTGTGCTTTGCATCTGGAATATCCATCAGTGAGTGTACTGCTCTCATCGTGGAAATGAAAGCAACTATAGGAGGTCCAGACACAAACTTATAAAGGCCAGTATTTCATCATTATAATATTTAGTCTGGTCAGCTGGACTTGACTGTATCATGACTGGCTGTGTTGGAAATGGCCATACTACACATGAAGCTACAGACAGATTTAGATTAACATGGAGTTAGCTAGCCTGGCTCCATCTATAGGTAATCCCCCACAACCAGCACCTCTGTTTTATCTTGTTGGTTTAATCTGCACAAACACTGAAATGTAATAACAATATGTAGTTTCACAAGGTGTTACGTGCTAGAATATTTCTTCTTGTCCCAACGCAGTTACTTTCTGGAGTCTTGTCACTGCGAGTTTGCTAGGTGAAAAGTTCACTGCTCCCAACCAAAAAAATATTCCAATAAAACTGTTAAAAACATTGTCTCAGAGAGAATGTTACTATAATCCAGTAAACATTTTTAAGTGACTCACCTTTATCTCCCATTTAGATAGCTTGAATTGTGTATTATCAGAAACATTAGTCTGGATGCATATGTGCAGTGCACATACAATAATTCACATTTACTGAGTCAGCAACCGGTAAATAATAGTCCACATATGAATGATACAAGTCTAGACTTTGGGCACTCTACAGTCCAAATAAGAGCTAAGGCCACTGTGGGATCCAGCTGTTGCACATGTGCTGGATCTGTGTGTTACTCTATCTGCAGGAGAGAAACTGGCTTCAGCCTCCTGACATGCATCAACCTTTTCTCCCCTCGATCACTCCCCTCCTCACAAACCTCTTGCATACATCATGTTGGCAGCAAATCCAACATTGGCTCGGGTTTCCTTTTTGTTGTTTAGCAGCGAATGTTAGGAACTGAAATTCTTGTAAGCATAAAGAGGTGCAACCTTTGCCCTGTATACATGTGTAAAGAATCAAAAGTCTTTTAATTGCTGAATTCTGTTATCACAACTGGCTTCGGACGTCTTTTTGTTTGTGATTCAAGATTAAGTGTTTGGTTGGAGTGAACGCACTAAGTGTTATGGTGGGAAGCTGCAGCTGCTTTTGGTGCTCATTTTTTTCTCATCACTTGAGGGAGACTCATCTAAACCTGTAATCTGTTTATAATGATGTGCGGTGTTCTGCAAGAATTAGTGTGCGATTGATATAGCTGGAAATT
This sequence comes from Lepomis gibbosus, assembly GCA_029875015.1. Classification (NCBI taxonomy): domain Eukaryota; kingdom Metazoa; phylum Chordata; class Actinopteri; order Centrarchiformes; family Centrarchidae; genus Lepomis; species Lepomis gibbosus. The sequence goes on from JAPMOB010251949.1 coordinate 41,968, forward strand.
GCTTATTGGTTTGGGAACAATCAAAAATCTACGAATAAGCTCACATACATACAAACTGAAATTTCAGGCATAGTGCAATGAAGAGCAAGCATTTAGCAATGATACTGTGGACACTTATGACACGTGCAACGTGCCATTCACACGTGAACAACAACCGAACATGGCAAAGTCTCCACTAAGAGATGACAAACAAAGTTTCCTGCCATTTTAGTGTTTGGTTCTGTTGGCAAACGTAATCCTCCCCTACTGACTGAAAGACCTCATCTGTCATAATCTCCTCCATCTGCCACAAACAAACACATGCTAATAAGTAAAGCAACTGTATCTGGTTAGACAGACAAATAAAGAAAATAAGACAATTAAATCGATTTCAGAAAGTTGTTGCAATGGTGTGGGGCATTAGATGCTGCATGTTAAAATAATTACCATTATTCATGACAATGATTCAGTCACCCAGGAATGTATGTTCTGTTGTTTTTAGGACAAACTAGCTGATAAAGGTTGTCATTGTAGGAACATTGCTTTTGTCTTCAGAGGACAGAACAGGAACAGACAACATTAATGACTGACATTACTTGAACAAAGCAGTAGTTCAGAGGTTAAATGACGACAAGAGCTTGGACTGCCTGAGAAATACTCCCAGAGTAGTGCAAAACTTGATATTGACTTGAGACTATATAAATGCTAATGCTCTAATAGTAGTTTTGCTTCTAGGGTCTTGGATCACAACTCGTGCCAGTGGAAACTGCTGTTTTCATTAATGACAGACTGATGTTTTCAGTAGACTATTATTTGTGGTCAAAGCTGAACTTGCCTGAGTGAGCTGGTTTTTACAACATATTCCTATATACTGTAAAGTAATCTCATGATGTATCATACTTCACAAAAACAAAATAATTGTTGTTTCTAGCATTGTTGTGACCTGTGGATTTACCCTAAAGTACACTACTAAAAAAATACTCTAATACTTAAATGATGTAACACAAATTGAGAATCTCCACTTAAATAAAATAATATCAGCATGAATAGACACGTCTATGACACTGACACTACAAGTGGAGAAAATGCACACGTAAGCCTTACTATCTATATTTCTGAAAATTGGAAAGCATTCACACAGAAGACAAAATACCAGTTGCTTCACCCTTTCAGCATTGACCTCTGCTTGGACTGTAGTGCAAACTCAGTTAGGGTGTTAACTTTCCAGATTGAGCACAGAATGTCAATTCATGCTGTGAATAAACAGATTGAAGGAACAGCGCTGCCCATTGCTGACGTCAGCTCAAGCATGGTTTAAGAGGTGTAGCTACACCTTTTCCCATTCCTCTCCCCTGCAACTTGAAAGGCTACGGTCAGACCAAGGAAATATTTACAGGGTGGGGGACTGAACTGCAGTAACACGCCAGAGACCCTAAATACACAAGACAAATATGGAACAAGAGTTGTGCTGCTTACATACACAACCTCTGAAAAAAAAACTGTTATGAATAGGGTTCAGTCATTTATTAAATATTTCAATTTCTCCTGTCTTCTGTTCCTCCATTCCCATGACTCAACTAGGCATAAGAAAGGTACACAGGGATTTCAGATGCTCTCCTCAGGCATGCTGTCTTAACTGAATCCAGTAAAAACACAGTCACTGTTCTGGCTGTCGAAGCGAGTCTAGCAACCCAGCCAAATCTCCCAAACTTCTTCCAGTATGGACAAACAAAACACACTCGTTTAAATGCAGTCATAAAGTGTTAAAGCGTCAACTCTTTCGCTGCAAAGGAAATGTTGCTTCATCTCTGTTTTATTGGGGGAACCCTCTGTGTCTGTGTGTTTAAACAAGTCTTCTCTGACAAGCTGAAGAAGACCGCTCTTCTCTCCCTCCCTTCCTCCCGTCACGTCCACAAACCCACACTGACTTTCCATCCGGAACAAAGGCGTTCTCTGGAACCAGACAGGATGGTCTTCCCCCTCTCTGAGTCATCTCCAAAAACTCCCAGGCTGCACAGTGGGGGTCTGGTGTTGGCAGGGACAGACTAATAGGAGGCTGGCAAAGTCATCAGTGCAAATGGCGGAGTGGACAGCTCGATATTATACGCTGACTTCTGGATCATTTCACTGGGTTTGTGTCATGGCAGATGTGACTACCTATACAAGGAAGAACCACTGTCTCATTTTATCCAGACATACTGATTAAGTATCCATTAGGCCATTAGTTTTATTACTAGTCCTATCCATTTAATCTTTCAAAGTAAACACAACTGCAGCTGGTTCCACCAGCTGTTCTACGTTTTTAATAACTTGGCCCCGTTATAATACAAGAGTTTACAAAGTGGAGTCTTATAAATTACTAAATTAAAACAACATTTACGTCTAGAAACCTCTAGGTGTAACTGTTAGCTAGATAGCTGACTTAACTGAAAAAATTAACGTTAGCATGCTAATATGTTAACCCAGAGTTAAGAGTAAGAGGTAAAAATATTCCAAGATCACACTTTTTCAGATATCTCCAAGCCAGCAGTTTTGCCTCCAAACATTTCTTACCACAAGCCACCAAATAAAGACTCAGCATATGACTTGTTAAATCTGAATCCATGGAACAGAGGTCTGATCTCTAAGACGTATAATATAATACATAATAATATATTGATCCCCCAACACACACTAAAATACGTGAAGCCTTGGAAAGGGACCTGGAAATTGTAATTATGATTAATGAAGAGTAGATGATGTCTGGGCTAAATGCATCTCCAGCATACAAATGTATAGATATGTATAAAGGCATGGACTGATACAATTCAAGGTATTTCACAGAGTAGATTACTCCAATGACAGGCTAGCTAAAATATACCCATCTATTCACCCTAGCTGTCCTAGATGTGGAAACTCTGTGTCACTGGGTCATGACACAGAGTTCTGTTCTGGTCAAGTCCCTCCCTAGTTGATTTCTGGACCTCCATATTTGACTTTATGCAAGACATCCCTCAAACCCAATCTACTCACTGCTATATTTGGATTCACACCCTCAGAAATACATATCACAAGTACACAAAAGATAGCAGTAGCATTTGTAGTCTCATAATATGTAGGGTAATCTTTATGAATTGGAAATCTTATAAATGCCCACCCTTCAGGAGATGGATCCAGGAGGTGCTCTCTTTACTTCAGCTAGAAAAGATTACACATACACTAAAAGGTTCTTGTGAAACATTCAATAGAGTGTGAACTCCTTCAATGAATATGTGAAGAAGTTGGCCATGTTATCTAGGCGCTCTCTCTAGTCAACGGTCTGACTAGCCCATTGATATACCTCTGCAGAATTGGATCTTGGGG
>JAPMOB010251950.1:0-12265 GCA_029875015.1 Lepomis gibbosus
ACTTTAAATACAGTAAGCTAGTTTAACTTCTTTATACAGCTAACCAGTTTTAAGTAGGCTACCTTAAATCCAGTTAGCTATAGTTTCTACTTTTTAAACAGTTTGCTAGTTTTAACTGCTTTTAACTGTTGGCCAGTTTAACTACTTTAAATACAGTAAGCTACTTTAACTCCTTTATACAGTTAGCAAGTTTTAAGTAGGCTACCTTAAATCCAGTTAGCTAGTTTCTGCTTTTAATACAGTTTGCTAGTATCTGCCTTTAACAGTTAGCTTGTTTTAACTGCTTTTAACCAGTTAGCCATTTTAGCTACTATCTATAGGACTACAGTTTGTAGTTTAAACACTTTATATACACTTATTATCGCCTTTATCAACTGTAAAAGTTTAAGTATTAACATTGATTCAAAACGTGGTGTCCCCGGCATCCCAAATGTAAACTGACACCTATAACATATGTTTGCATGTTTTTAAAGAAATAATGTCCCATGGTACAGAAAGTAGGGACCTCCCCATCGCTCGGGCTGTAGTTTAAACTCATCAACTAATGATTATTTTCATTATTGATTTATTTAAAATGTCATAAAATGGTGAAAAATGGCCATCAAATTTTTTCCAGAGCTGAAAGTCACATTGTCTTCTTGTCCATGCCTTGTTTTGTCCAACACACAAATCTCAAAGATATTCAGTTTAAAGTTGTATAGGACAAACAAAAGCAGCTAATTCTCACAGTTGGCATCAATTGATTAGTCGATTATCAAAATAGTTGCCGAATCATTTTCCGTTCTGTTGAATTGAGGTTTCAAAGGGGGTCTTGTTTCCCTGCTCCTTCCACATGTGAGCAGTACGACTGACCTTTCACCATGACCTTGCTGGCAGTCATCCCCTCAGTGTATCAGTCACTTGGTGTCCTCAGGGCGTGTTTTGCAAGTCAACAATTCACATAAAGCAGAAGCACCCCGCCGCCCCTGAACTAAGCATACAAACGGCTGCTTATTCAGTGCCTTAAAAACCAGCGGATTAAGGAATCAGGGATCCTGAAAGGCCACCACGCAGCACCAGACTCAGGAGTTAAGCGCCCGTGAATGAGATGTGGCGACTCCAAAACAAAGCTGGTGTGTCACTCACGCAGCTCTGAGGGGAATGCTGACGTCACGTCTCACAAAAGAGTAGGACACTGAGGCTGTAAAATATCGTACGCCACGGCCACTTTCTTACTCTCTCTTTGAGTCCTGGTTCTCCACTCAAATATGCACCAGAACTGCCGCCAAGTCTTGTCTTCATATCCAAACAGAGGAAACAGAGAGCAGCATTTGCACTGTGTCTCAGAGGAGATCTATGTTTTGATCCATATTGGGGTAAAATATAGGCTCTCTGTCCTCATGGGTGGCCTGGTTTGGCCAGAGGACAGAGGACTGCAGACTCTCGTAGTGGTCTCCATGGGGATGAGCAGGACTTGGGGAGGTATCCGGCTTACTGGAAACGTGGTTTATTGTTGACTTTCAGGAATGGGGAGGGGGCTGCTGCCCTGCATGGAGCAGGCGGGGGGCTGGTTCAGGGTGGAGACGGAGTTTGGTGCAGGACTTCCTGGTAGTGTGAACATTGGCTCAGTTTCCAGCTCACCTCACAGGTCAGGTGAGTCTAAATGAGGGCCTGCACCTGCACGGGGTGGTGTGTATACAGTGGTGGCATTCAGATACTTTACTGAAGTAAAAGTACAAAATACATTAATGTAAAAGTTCTGCATTCAAGTAAAAGTATTTTCAGCTAAATGTATTTAAAGTATCAAAAGTAAAAGTACTCGCCCCAGTGACTGATATTTATTCTAAACTAAACAATGAAGAAAAGTAATCTGCCATTCAGACTTTACCGTGTCAGTTATACTGGTAGTAACGTTTATATACAGTCTGTGTGTAGTAAAAAGCATATGTACACACATTGTGTGTCAGTTTACAAGTATAATATCATAATTCAAATTATACAAGTACACAATACAAAAACAAACATCTCCAGTAGTTATAGTGCAAAGATTCAAAAGGTTTATCAGACGAGAAGTCAAGTGATGTTTGTGTTTAGGGGGATTTCAAATGTTGTTCTTTAGTTCCCTCTGCTGGTGATGTCGCTAGAATTACAGAGTAATTCTGGTAGAACTACATACTAATATATATATATATATCACAGAAGCACTAATCATGGTGGCACAAGAACAGGCACTCAGCACAAGATCAATAGAGGCTGCGGTCTACCACATCAGGCAGGACCCCAGGTGCAGAGAATGATACCCCAGGTAGTTGAGAATGACCGAGCTAAGATCCTGTGGGACTTCTGAAAAACTGGTGATGGCTAACCAACCAGACATCGTGTTGATCGACAAACAGCAGAAGAAGGCAGTAGTGATAGATGTGGCAATCCCAAGTAAGAGCAACAGTGATGCCAGTGGTAATCGGAGCACTGGGGGCTGTGACCCCCAAACTGGGAGAGTGGCTACAGCAGATTCCAGGTAAAACATCAGGGGTCTCTGTCTAGAAGAGTGCAGTCCTAGGAACAGCTAAGATACTGCCAGGCCTCTGGTAGAGGACCCGAGCTTGAGGATGACACATACCATCCCACAAGGGGTAAGAGGGGGATTATATATTCCCCGCAACCCTGTACGTGGGATAAGTGGTTGATGATGGATGGCTACATATAATCTTGTCAAAGACATATAACCCTCTATTAAAAGTTTTCATTTAAAAATATGTTCATTCAATTATATATTTACATCAAATCTAAGGAAATTTTCAAAAGATGAATTAAACATGTATCAGAAGTTAGAACCTGTAGCCTTCAAACTATCTGACTGTGCTGCTTTACTGCTGGTAATACCTGTGTACTTTTATTGCTGATACTTTAACTACTTCAAACTGATAATACATACTTTTACTACTGATACTTTCCATGTGAAGTTTATAATACTAATGTACTTTTACTACCGATACTTTCTAAAAGAGGGTGATTAATTAAGGCTTGTGTACTTTTACTGCTGATACTTTGACTACACAAAGCCGATACTTCTGTACTTAAACAACATGAAGCCAATAATATTTCTGTACTTTTAATACTGATACTTTCTAAGAGAGTTAATCCTACTTCACTTTTACTGCTGATAAATTTGAAGCAGATAATAGGCCTACGTGTGTACTTTAACTGCTGATGACTCTGTATTTGCAATGCAGGAGAAGTCTGACAGTAATGGACACAGTATTCACGTCTGTCCGTGCAGGTCGTTTTTTTTTTTTTTGGTTTAGTCAGCTGACCTGCAGCGCCGCTCTGTCACATGACATCCGCTTCCCCTCCTGTTGTTTTACAGATTCAGCAGACTTGGAGCAAGTACCGTTACCACTGCTGGACAACTACACTAACCCGGTGAAACATTAGTGTGGTTATTTTTTGCCTGCTAATGTCAAAACAGCTGAAGGGAAATACGGACTACACAGCCGCCGAACTCGCTTAATAAATACTGTTGTTTAATGTAGCCTCCGTCGCACTGCTCGTATTTTTGAGGAGCGACGTGATGACGGTTAAAAAAGTTGAATTTTACCTGGAGTAAATTTTCTAATGTGCATTTCGTGTATGCCGAGTTGACAACTGGATTCTACCAATTCTCACACATCTTACCATTTTCATTCTCAAGGTATGTAAAGTGGGTCAGATCTCAGGGCAACTTATTTTGACTGTTTTCTGGATGGAGTTCTGCATTGTACGTTTTCACACAGTTCGGACCAGAGCTACAGGTAATACAGTAAGTTTCCTCTAATAACAGCCAGGTAAATGGACATGCGGACAGAATCTGAAAGTCGAAGTAGGTTAATAAATGTTTTGCTAAAAGTTGCAACATCATTAAAAAACTCCATGAGAGCATAAAGAAGATCAGGGGTCAAAGTCAGCTGCTGCACCTTCACTGATAAGATCTGAAGATAGCAGGCTATTTAATACTGCTGCTGTACATTTGGCGGGACCCTTCATATCCAGTGATAGCTGTAATTAAAAGGAGAGCAAGCCACCCATGACTTTCATGTATTTATGTTGCTCTCAAAGTCTGTGTTAAAAGAAGATGCACATTTCCATTTCCACAGTAACCAAGACTGTTTGAAAATGAAGCAACACTTGTTGATTAAAGATATGATGGATTATTTCTATGTAGACTTCAGGTTTCCTTCTTACATCTTCTTATTTTCTTTTCTTTGTTTAAGGACATTTACTCAGGTACTGTTTTGAAGTATTTTGTCTTTGCTGATGCAAATATTGGACTTTTTACTCTGCTATATTTATTTGATAACGTTAGTAACTTAATTATGAGCTCTATCTTTACCAAAACACATTGATGCATCAATAATTATAATCTAATATAATATGTTCGTCTACTTGCCAGCAATGTGAATTCCCCACTGGGGTTCAGCATCCTCCCTGACCCCCAGAACGAATCCAATATTGTCCAAATCAGCCAAGTGGTTGCAAAAATATTCCAAATATAGGTGTTTATTCTTATTAATGCTAATTATGCTGAATGCCAAACATATGCTAAATTCTGAAGACCCATATTGTACATTTCTAACATAAAAGTCAATATTTCTGGGTCCACAATAGACTATTTATAAGGCGGTACAATAAAACAATAACAGTAATTATCGCAATATAATTTTTTTCCAGTAACAACATAACAAATGTTCAATAAATATTCAACAAACGTTTGACTTTATTCACTAGAATCATACACGAATTAGGACTTAATTTTTTATTAAGGTGTTTATTTTGTTGAGGGAGAAGGAGTGAAACAAGCTTTAATTTAATTTTACTTTGCATATTTGTGGACAAAGATTTTTATCACGATTGTTTTGAATGTTCTACCTCAGATTTGTGAAGTGACCCGCTGTTTGGCATCAAGTCTTGATCACAAAGGAAAGTTTAAACCACAATTAACCATTTTTAATATATATGGTGATAATTATCGATGTCGAAAAATAGGAAACTGTTTTTTATTGGGATCCCATTTCTGGCCAAAGCGTCCCACCCAAACTATTTATGACTACTTTAAGCACATTTTTAAAAGACGGTACTTTTACTTCAGTAAAAGATCCACGTGCCTCTTAGAGATAATCAGTTTACTGTCACATATGAAAACCAAAGCAGGAAATGGTCACAGTTGTGAAGCTGGAACTAAAAGATGCATTTTGTAAGAAAACATGTCAACCAGTTGATTAATGGACTTCTGCTTCAGCCCTCTTGTGCTCTCTGCTGAGAGGAAAACATGCCGACCAACAAATCTGTGTCCGACGCTCCCATCACTCAGTTCATCAACTGCAGAATACTGAGAGACCACCGGCTGCAGAGGTACAGCTCGCACACCTCACCGCCTCACACACCTGAGGTTACACCTCAGGTGAAGGCGGAGCAGAGAGTCACTGTGTGTGTGTGTCTGTGTGTGTGTGTTTGTGCAGAGAGGACCTGTGGGTGCGTGAAGGGAGGATTTTAGACCCGGAAAAGCTGTTCTTTGATGAGCACGGTTACGCCGACAAACATGTGGACTGTGAAGGCAGCATCATCGCCCCGGGCTTTATAGACGTTCAGATAAATGGTATCAGACACACACACAGACTCATGTCCCTTACCCTGCATGTCTAACCCTAAATCTAAAATCACCCTGAAACCAGGTCTGGACCCTCAAACAGCCCTTTAAATTTGTTGAGTCCTGCATTTTGGTCCGGACAAAGCTGCTCTGACACTTGCTTCCATACATAACACATACAGATAACTCACACATCCACTCCAACAACCAACACCCTCAGTTAATACAAAACCGTCCTCTAACTAACTATAGCAAACATTCAACCCAATGCAGATCAGCTGATTAATGACTCTGAATGTAAGACAAATGTATAAGCGGTGAAAAGTGCTGATAGATCTCAGGGTAGGATGAAGATTATTGTAATCACATGGTACTTTATATTGAAATGATTTCCGTCCAGCAACAGTAAAAGTTCTTGGTACGATAAAGAAGGGATGTGGACAAGGAGCTAAAAATTGTTTCATGTATGGAGATTTAAACACATTTGAAAACAAACTTTATCCAGTGAAAGTCCTCTGTAACCTGTTAAGTGACTCATACATTATATCATCATGTTGTGTTGCCTTCAGGATGTTGTGGAAACTCGGCTCAAAGGCCATGACAAATGCGGAGAGGGCAGGGAGGATCGCCAAAAGTAAACATATTTATTGTAACAACCTGAACTCATAATAAACAGTGTAGAGTGTGTTAGTCAGTGTCTTCAGAGGTGTAGATGTGGATGAGTGGGGTGTTGAGGAGGGGTAACAAAACAAAGCTGTGCTGCTGCTGGCAGGAGAGGGAGCAGGTCAGAAAGAGAGAGCGAGAGCAAAAAGGGTGGAGTCTTTATCCTCCCACAGCGTCTGGCCCAGGTCTGGTTTACGAGCGCCGATATCTTCAGGGACAAAAGGAAATCAGTAAACTACCCAACACCACACAGCTAAACACCCAACTAGGCAGGGCCATCACAATATCTCAGAAGAAAATCTGAGATAACCATCAGTTTCAGTTTCGATTCATCTGCCAATTGCATTCTCAAACAATCAGTTAAACAATTAAATTTATGAGAAGAACAAATGTTCAACTAAACGTCTCCAGAGTTCAGGGTGACGACTCGTTTTTTGTTTGATCAACAGTTAAAAAAAAAAAAAAAGATTTTCAGTTCAAATTTAAAACACCGGGTGAAACTGGAATCAGCAATAGATATATAATCATTCCAGCTCTAAATCTAAATTAGTAACTTTAAAAACAAAAACAACCAGAGGTCAAATAGGATGGGCCAAAGTCAGTGTTATGGCCCGGCTCAGAGGAAACCACGCTTCAGGGATTACCAGACAAGGATGTTTATTAACAAAAGTAATTTAATTTTACAGATATAACAAATCTTTTTAAAGTTTAACAAAAGTGGCTGGCAAAACATAGCGCAGGGTTAACTTAAACAAAGAAAGAAGTTCCAACAGCACGCCGTGAAAAAGCAAGCAGTCAAAATCCCACAACAATCGGGAAGAGGCGGGTTTTATGCAATCTGGAGACAGCGGCCAGCTGCCTCCGATCTGCGCGATGGCCTCAGCTCTACTCCACCAGGAATCTCACCCTGCAACAAAACACAGAGGCCCAATCCCAAAGTCCCCCCTGAGCCCTGAGCCCTGAACCCTCACAGACTTTACTGACGTCACTTGGAAAATGATCGAGTTTAAGAGGCTGCAAGGGCTCAAAATGCTGTGAACAGGAACGGGACAGCGCTTTATCACCTTGACAACGCTAAAACACGCTGCCACTTTTTATTTTATGCTTTGCCTGATTTTAAAGTCCTGCAGGCTCTCGCCCTGCAGAGTGGAGGAGAGGTAAATGTCAATATATTTGTCAATAATCAATAGACCTACACTATTGTTGGTCAAAACAGCATCATCAGGCCAAAACTAAAATAAATAGTTGAATAAACAAAGTGTGTAGGCTAATAAGGTGTATTCCTCTGACTCCATGTGTTCTGTGCAGCATCTGAAGTTAAGAAAAATTCTAACAATGTTAACATCAGCGTTGGTGTCGATGCTTGTTTGTTTACCGTTTTCTTCTTCTTAAGCGGATTTGCCGTGATTTTTCTCTCGCTTCCGGGCTTCCCCCGGTAACCCTGGTAACCCCCGTGTTTCACTTCATACCGCTATGAACTGTGGGCAGTTCCCTCAGCCAAAGTCTGCAGAAATGCGGACTCATGAAAAGGGTCTAAAAAGGGCTCAAAATGTGCGCGAGAGAGCCGTCGCGCACTTGACGATTTGACTGTGGGACGGGTCTGAGCCCTCACAGACTTCCCGGGAATGCGCCTCAAAGTCTGTGAGGGTGGATGTTGGGATTGGGCCAGACACACTGGAAGAGGCCCCGGGGCCGCCACAATCAGAGAATACTTCCAACTCGACTTTGACACCAACGACTCGTGACTTCACTTGAACTTGATTCCCTCCCCAACCGCAAAAATAAATTATGATTAAAAAAAACTTTGTGCAGCACATCAACACTTTATTTAACCCATTAACTTATACTGTATGACATTTGTTGGGTGAAACTGCACCTAAAGCTTTATTCAGTAAAGTTTTTTTCATTTTTAAGAGCACATTCTGACTTGTTCAGGACTCGAACCTCAAAGTTTAGCACTCGAGACTTGACCTGTCTCGACTTGCGACTTACTTGTGACTTGTAAAACGAAGACTCGGTCCCTCCTCTGAAGTTTCAGCTGCTGGTTTCAGTCTCTCGTAATCATCAACTGAACTTATGGAGATTTGAACTGTTTGTCGGACAAAACATTTAAATATGTGAACGTGTGCTCTGCGAACCTGTGGCGGAAACTTTTCTCTAGTTTAAAAGACGTACGTTTTATTTTTTATTATTTAAATGAACTGTTCAGCAAACATCTCAAACTGTTCTCTGCTTGCAGCTTCTCCGCTGTACAGAGCTGCTGTTTCTGTTAAGTGAATGTCTTCAGGTTTTTGGGCTGCTGGTCGGATAAAACGTTTTTCTATTTGAAGACATCACTGTGTGCTTTAGACAGCGATGTCTTACAGAATACGCCCTGAGCCGTCTGTCTTCTCCGTCCCGGCAGGAGGATATGGCGTCGACTTCTCTCAGGCCTCGGAGGACGTCGGCAGTGGAGTTTCTTTTGTGGCCAAAAAGATCCTGGAGCACGGCGTGACGTCCTTCTGTCCCACTCTGGTCACCTCCCCTCCTGCTGTCTACCACAAGGTGACCTGAACACTTCAGCTGTGTGATCCAGTTAGAGCAGTGGTTCTCAAAGTGGGGTCGGGGAACCCCCAGGGGTCCTTGAGGGGAGGCTCCAGGGGGTCCCCAGAAAAAAGGGAAACAATTTATTTTCACTATAATTCCATCCACAAGTAACACAAAGACAGAATGTATGACTATTTTGTTTTCTTACACTTTCTGTAATAATACATTTAAAAGCAAAAATCAGATCAACGATCGGATGAAGTCTTATCAAATGGGGGTCCGATGTCTAATTTGTGTCTGTTTAGGGGGCCCTGAATGTGAAAAAGTTTGAAATCAGTTCACATCAGCCTCCTGCAAAGTGCCTTAAAGTGTTTGTAAATGGGTTTGAGTTCTGTTAATGGAACACAACAGCAGGGAAACTATGAATTAGACTTAGACTTAAATTATAATTAAACTGTAATTTAAATGTGTGGTTAAACAAACACCTTCACGTTCAAAATATACAAACATTTCAGGAACTCTAGAATTAAACAGAATTAAGTAAGTAACCTGCGTCACTTTGTAACACACGTCGTAATGCTCATCTAGCGGCTAGTGTGGCCTGCCATCAAAAACACTGGTGGAGAAACACACTGAGGTGCAGCGCACAGTGACAAGACGTGCACCTTGGTACTTCACCTTACCTCGGTACTGTGCACATGCAGCTCCTAACAAAGATCAAATAGGAGTGAGATGCTTCACTCGGTGGCTAAAACGGAGCGTTCAGCACACTGAGTGAGAAGAGGAGCTGCAGCAACAAATCCACAAATGGATGAACGTCAACTCATTTTCAAGCAACTCTACAGAACATCAACAAGAAATAAATGTGTCACTTAAAATGTTTTTTCTTGGTTTAATATTTGTGAATATTTCCTTTCATTTTTCTAATTACAACAATGTGTGTTTCAGGTTCTGCCTCAGGTGAAAGTTCACAATGGAGGAGCGCACGGTGCTGGAGTTCTTGGTAAGACATGTCAGCTGGTGTGTTTCTTCGCCAAAGCCCCTTAATACCAAAGCACAAATCCAGGGACCTAGTTCGTCCGATCGCATCTGAAGGCCGATGTGTTTCTAGCTGTGTGGATTCCATCAACAAGACGTGATGAATCGTACAGGCCGGGATAGTAGCTCACAGTCAGAGCCATTTTTTTCTGATGTTCTTGTTTGAAACATAAGAGACAGAGAAGTTTAAATCCTGCCAATTTTGTTTTTCACAAAGACAGTTTGACTTTGATTTGAGTTTACTGACAGCCTTTTTGATCTTATCATACCTGAACCGCGCACACACAACAAGAAAAGTCTGATCTGATATGTGACTTGACACGTAAAGAAAGTTGTTCAGTTATGTTTTTATTATTTAGGAAATACAGCCAAGGTCAAATCTTCTACTTCAGCCAAAGATGTGGAGAGCCACGCTGTTACCTCCTCCCGCCTTGACTACTGTAACTCCCTATTTTGCTGTCTCGGTCAGAAATTAACGCTGCAGATCAGCTTTTAACTCGCTGCAAAAAGTGTGACCACATCACCCCAGTTTTTGCATCCCTGCAATTGCTGCAGACATGGGCTTCAGATATCTCTGAGCTTTTATCCACCTGTGAGCCGGGACCCACTGGGATCCTCAAGCGCTGCTAACTATTCCAAGGCAAAAAACCAGAGGAGACTGTTCCTGGTTTTATTTTACTTCTAAAGACTAATTTATACCAAAAATCTGTGTGATGCATATTTTATTCCACAATTTGACTGATTTATGTTTAATTTAAGCAACTTTTGGATGGATTGATTTTATTTTCTTATTTTTTATTTTTATTTTGTGTGTTTGTTTTACACAGATTGCTGTAAAGCACTTTGTTACATATAGCCCAAATTTTTCAATTACTTCCTGACAGTGGCTCTCAGCTCCGAGCCTATTGGTTCCTCCTGAAGATGTACATCTTTAAAAACATCTCACAGATAAATAGTTTCATGTTTTAAAGATGTTTCCTAAAACAGCTGTTCACTGTAGTTTCTATCCAACAAACAGGAGGAGATGGTGCATTTGTTGGGGACTACTTTCAGTGGCGGATGAATCCACATGTGGTGCTGTAGGGAGTTTTTAGGGCATCAGGACAGTGTGTGTGTGACTGAGTCAGAATCTTGTCTGCAGGTGTCCATCTGGAGGGCCCGTTCATCAGTGTGGAGAAGAAAGGAGCTCACCCGGAGCAGTTTCTTCGTACCTTCCAGACCGGAGGGATCGAGGACCTGATGGAGGCCTACGGCAGCTTGGACAACGTGGCCATAGTGACGCTGGCTCCCGAGCTGTCCAGGAGCCAAGCAGTGGTGGAGGTGCTCTGCCAGAGGGGCATCACTGTGTCCTTAGGTGAGCATCATTTACTCCTGCACCATAAAGACCCAAACCGAACTGCTGATGGACCCCCGTGGCTTGTTTTACACCTCTTAATGTGAACAAACTCAATACAGGTCTGTTGGCTGAATTTATGTGTGGACACCTCTGACTCTGTTAACAGGATCCTCCTCCTTTTTACTATTTTCATCATGTAGGTCACTCTGTGTCCAACCTGGCCCAAGCTGAGGAGGCTGTTAAGCACGGAGCCTCCTTCATCACTCACCTTTTCAACGCCATGATGCCCGTGAGTCCCACCGGCTCCTCTTTTTAGACACTGTATCTGACAATCTATAAATTCACAGTAAGAGCCTAACGTCTTTTAGACAAAAAGGTCAAAACAATCTGGAGTAAACATGTTAACAACAGGGAAGAGGCAGCTTAGAGTGGAGGTGCATATCAGTGCAGTGCAAGACTGTATGAAGGGGGAACCTCCGGGAATACCCAGACCTTCCCAACAACATCTGTTGTCATTGAACTATTTCCTACAGTGAGCAAAGGGTGTCTGACTCTCCTCTTGAGATCAGGAAGTTTGCAGACTTATGACCTTGTTACCCAGCAGCTTCATGTTCGGGGTCTGCCTTATGATCCAATATGTGCTCTCCTTGTAGCTCTGGTTAGGTCTTATTCGTTGCTAATGTCATCTTCTGTTGTCTCTTGCTGTGCTGTGATCCAGTTCCACCATCGGGACCCAGGTATAGTGGGTCTGCTGACCAGCGATCAGGTTCCTGCAGGCAGGAAAGTCTACTATGGCATGATAGCTGATGGGATCCACACCAACCCCGCCGCCTTACGCATCGCTCACAGAGCTCACCCTTCAGGTCGGTGAAGGTGGTTTTTCTCTAATCAGTTCTTTTCTTCTACCTTGGAAGTGCAGAGAGGGCACACATAAGGTTGTAGTGATGTTGGATTTGGTCTCAGAATACTTTCCTCTCTCTGAGAGAAATCATTGTTCATTGATCAGGCTTTCTGCAAGCGTTGGTATCTATCTATCTATCTATCTATCTATCTATCTATCTATCTATCTATCTATCTATCTATCTATCTATCTATCTATC